>NMUG010006767.1:0-12409 GCA_002855965.1 Monotropa hypopitys | reverse complement strand
CGCATTAGTCGCACGACAATGACACATTCAGTTAAGGCATCGAATCGTTCGTTGGTTGTCGAAATCGTTTGGCGAGCTTGAGGAAGGTTGAGGGATGATCGTGGTGCGTTGTTTCGGTGTCTAGAACGCCGGGGAAGCGTTCGCGGTCGAGTCGGGGAGGTTCGGGAGCATCAAAGTAGTTTCTGGGCGTGGTTTTGATCGGTCGTCCGGACGGCAAGGTATCCTCGTCCGGACGAGAAAAAACATATATGCCCAGATCGGGCTGTATTTTTCCAAACGGCTGAAACATTTCTCCCCCTCCCTTCCTGCGCGATTTTCCCCCTTTCTCTCCTCTCCCTTCACCTCCCTCCACACACCAAACCATATGGAATCAAACCTTGGCCCCTTCTTCAACCTTGCTCTCCTCCTTCCCCTCTACGCGTGGCTATGCTCGTATCGTCCATTAATGGTGAGTTCCTCCCTCTCTCCAAAACCCTAGATTTTCTCTCTCTCTCTCTACATTACATGAACATTGGTTACTCATCTAAGGTTTTGATCTTGGTAAACATTGAAGAGCATCGTTAGGGCTTCGCGGTGGCGGGCTCAGTTCACACTGGTGGCAATGGAGGTTTCCGGCGACTTTTCCGGCGAGTGTCACCGGAGCTCCGACGAGGTAGAGTTTTCTATCCCTCTCGTTTGTAATGTTGGAATCCTTAATTCCTTCTTAATGGTTTTATTAAAATCCATCGATTAAGCATGTTCGCGAAATTAGTGTTAACGAGTCGTAGTTCGCATCAATTGGTCGGTTGTGGGTGTCGTCTAGGGTCTCTATGAAACTCCTAGGATATTAATTGTTCGATTCCGAGTTCAATTTTAAAAATCCCCAATTTGGTAAAAAAATGTGTCGTCGTTGTTTTATAAAAATTAAATTGTGGGTAAATGGTTTGTATTGGGATTCCTACTGGTGTCGGTGGGTTAAACATTCTATTGACACGTTTTTGTAATGAATCGAACAAAAGATGGGTTTTGCGAACAAACGGAACGTTTTGGGAAGAAAAGGAATGTGTTGGAAATAATGCGGGAAAATCACATAATGGGTCTACATGGCGAATTAGGAGGCGTTGCTCTATTCGTGCGGGAATAGTGAATGTGAATACTAAACTAAATGAAAGACCCTAAATAAATGTGATAACTTGAATTGGCTTGATATTCTGGTAGCTGGGTTACCATAAGTGGCTACTGTGAGCACTCATGACATTGCGCAATGGGGGGTTGTCTGGCCCCTCCCGACGTGTTGGGAAATATGAGAATCTTATCGGTTAGTCTGTTGACGAGCGACTAGCACAGAACAAGCCGAAACTCAAATAATGATTGATATTGCCCTTATCTCTATAAGGGGCGGGAAATGAATGGAAACACTGAATGATGCGGGTTAATTGGTATATTAGAAACCAATTGTTTTGAAAGAAAGGAAATGAGTCGTTTTGGAAAATGTAGGGTCACATTTAGTGTTTATAACTCTCTCGTGAGTCTTGTCTTACTTTTACCCTATTTTGAGTCGAATGTGGAATGAAGAAACAAACTTACGATTTTATATTTTAATGAGATCCATTGCATTGCATCATTCATTCCTTGTATTGTCACACACTTGCACCCCAATGTTATAGACGATAGGAGATAGATTATCTCTACTAAGTGGTGGTGCCTGACCCTCTACTTTTGTAGGGCCTTGTTTCCTTGACATGGAGTAGCTGCTGGATCCTTCACATGACTCAGACTGTAGTGGACTGTAGTTGATAGGGTGTTCTTCTTTTCAGTGGTTGTGTGGTTCTTTACTCTTCTGTTGGCCGCCTTGTATAGGATTGTTCTATAAAATCCTATTTTGGCCTTGTCTTTTTAGTTGGAGCACTGTTGTACAGGGTTATGTTATAAAACCCTATTAGCCTCTTTTGTCTTTGTTTCATTTCAGTGTTGGACATTCGTTGTAATAATTGTAGTGGATGGATAGTATAGTATGAATGTTAGTTGTTTATCCTTTTATTTGGATACTCGTTGCCCCTTTAACACTCCATTTCTCTATTTCAAAAAAAATGTTTCAAATTTTAGAAGTGTTACACGACCAAATCAACAACCCCTCTGTTAAAAAGGGACCGGTCCCCGTGGAGTCGGGAGACCGGTACCCACTGGCGAAAAACCCATTGTTCATTATCTCTACCAAATTTTCTTATACAGTGACTTACAAAAATCCATAAAAAATTGAATCATACAGAACCAATTTCATAACCCTCAACCAAATAACTAAATCCTCTCAATTCTTCTCAAACATACACACACGTATAACTGAAACACATACAGCCGAGACTCAAACACACATAATCTCCAGACACCACACATCACTCCACCCCACCTCCACTGACCGGCGACACACACACAAACATATACAGAGAAACATACACATCACACACAGGCACACACATACATGTACGCGAAATGGCACATACACACACCTCGCGCAGCCACCACGCCACATCCACCGCGCCACCGCTACTGCCTTCGCCGCTCACCCCGCCACTCTGCCTCTCGCCATCGCCGCCCGCCATCACCGTCACCCTCTCTCCTTCTCTATCTCGGCGTGAGCGATTTGGGTCTCTCTCTCTCTCCCCGATTTCATTCAGTGTTTTGTTTTGAGATTTGGATGAAATGGGTTTTGCCCCAACATTTGATACGCGTACAAATTTGAAGTGTTTTAATTAAAACACCTTTTACCCTCACGTTTTAATTCTCCTCATATAACACCCCAACCACTATATCTCACTCAATTTTTCCTTCTCTTTCACCTATTTCATAAAAAATTCACTTTCAATATTTTTATTAAAATTTCCCCCGAATTTTATTATTTTTCCGGAGACGGGTATTACAAACCTTCTCTAAATATCCAATCCAATTCAATGCTAGTAGTGAACCCAAGTCAAACTTGTCAAAACTTCGAATCTAATGGGATTCTAGAAGAGTTCGTTAGAAGCAAAAGGATATAGTCAAACTCAAAAGTAACTAAACAGTTATCCATAATTAATGAAGATAATGAATCAACTATAAAGTGATTTATTCATGATAAAATAAGAATAAAGAATCAACTACCCATCAACTATGATTATTAAATCAACATTCAAAAATTGGGAACAATGAATCAACATTCAAATAACTTTGAATAATGAGTCAACAACAAAATAAATATAAATACATAAATACATAAATACAACATGACTAAGGGATCCCTATCTAATCCAACTTATATACACCATAGAAATAAACATTGACCTAACAACAAAATCAGCTTAAAATCCATTTGAGTATTCTTGGCTACCAGATGCCAAAAATCATTTTGAGTATTACTCGACTACTTAATACCAAAAATTATTTCGGGTATTCGTGGATACTCAATATCAAAATAGGCTATATTTGGATTATAAAGATTATAGGCTTTGAAAAGCTTCCGAGAAGAGGTTTGGAAAGATAGTTTTGTCTTGGAAGGCTAGGGAGAATACCTGTGAGCTTCTCTCTCTAGAAATGGTTTCTCTCTAATTGTTGGTGCTGAACACGTATGGAATCAGCCTCTATTTATAGACCAAAAACTTCCCAAAAATCGCTCCCAGTCGTTGCAAAGATGTCAGGTTATGGTTGCAAAGTCAAACATGGCACCACAAGGTTTGACCTTGCGACATCAAACTTGGTCAGGGGACTCACATTGGGGCCATAATGTTGATAGTTTGTGTCCGCAACATGACTTTGCGGCCGCAAACTTAAAAGAGGCTTGTGTGTGTCTAATCAGTATTTCACTACTTTAAAGTAGTGGAGCACTACTTTTGTTGCCCTCTTGATGACTTAGATGACACCCGAAGTGCATGCTGACTGTGTATTTTGGGTCCTTTTGCTCTAGTTTTATCCTATAATCCTAGGCTGCTGGACAATATCACTGGTGTCGGAAATGGTCTAGAGTACTGTCATTTTTCATGTTTTGATGCGAGGATTGTTGTGGTATGCTCTTCTTTAGAAAATATGTATATACTTAAATAGTGCCCCAAGGCTCAGGTGTGCAATGTCCAAAATACCCTTTGCATCAGAAATGATTCCAGCGACTGTCATTCTTCGTCTATGGAGACCAGAAGTGTTGTGAGCATATTTGTGTGGGCCAAATATAGTTGGCATGATATGGAATCCCAGGGCTTGGATGTTATGAATGACAAAAATACCCTTAGTGGCTAAATTGACTTTAGTTAGTGTTATTCTTTTATTTAGGACAAGAAGATGACTGTAATATAATTGTCTATGACCAAATATGCTCCTACGAAGATCGTGCTCCCGATCCTTTGATGGTTGAACAACTACTACATAAAAGTGGGGAAAATCTGGTATCAATAATTTCCCCTCTTTATCTAATTTTCGGTGAGGCAAAGAACAAGCAAAGATAGAAACTCGAAATTTTGCCCCACTATGGCAGGACATTGTTGATGAAAAATGTATGTTGAGCTAGGTAGATTTTTTCTTGGAGGCTTGTATATGCTTCGCTAGGGAGGTTTGCATTTATTTTGCTGAGCAAGTCTAGGGATCCTGCAATTACAGGAAAATATGTTAAAAGATGTATATATGTGAAGATAGAGTTTATTTTATAATCCTTGAAATGTTTGGGTTTCAAGGTTTGGATGGTCAGGCAAAAAGACTGCCTACATATACTTAGAAGGAATCATGTGTAGTTCGATCTTGCTGGTAGAGGATGAACACAAAATAAATATTTGGTAGAAAGATGATTCCTTGGAGAATATGCTGGAGCACTTCAAAAATGTTGAATCATGGGGACATTCAATCCTGACTTTGACTTCGACAAAAGGACATTCAATCCAATTTTAAAATAGGGGGATTACAAACACTATTGAAAATGTAGAAATATGATCCGAATTTATGATATGACTTTTTGATACATAAATTCGACCTAACTTTTAATGCAGAGATATGATCTAGATTTTGATGAAAAATTACGATCTGGCTTTTGTAGATATTTTGTGTAAAAAGTTGATTTATTTGTTTGATGCAAAAATATGATCGGGTAAAAATATGATCCAATAGAAATACAATCCAAATGTAAAGTGGAAATACGATTCGATGGGAATATGATCCAAATATAAAGTGGAAATATGATCCGATAGAAATATGATCCAGATATAGGATGTGATAGGGTTAGGTTTTAATGATGTCTCAACACATTATAATTGTTCTTATATTTCTTGGTTTGAGTTCTACAGGTCTTTATGCTTAATTGAAGAAAATCAATGCACCTAAGTTAGAGAATTTAGAATCAAGGAACAATAGGTGTCATATGGTCAACCTAGGAAGATCACAATAATCCTCTAGACTTCCAAAGTATCTAAACCACATATTCTCGGTAATAGGAACGCGGATTCCCGGTAAAACAAGCGAGAAAATCAAATTCAAAAGCCTTCTAGGGACCGACCTAAGGACCGGTGCAGAGACCGGACCAGAGACCGGATCCACCAGTGTATAAATCGGTGTGTCTGCCAGTCTGCGGATTTTCGAACTAAAATGTTTAATTCGTTATGTATCGACTGGAATACAATCTGGAATGTTCACGTATTTTAAATTAAATAGGTTTATGAAACATTTTCAGCTAATTTTGTAGTCCAATCCAAAGTTATTTGACTTATTCAAATGTTCTGAAGCGTTTGTCGGTGTCTGGGTTTGTCTTAGACTAAAAGTGTGGGTTTTATTTTCATGCAAGTGTTGGTATGTGTTCTAAATGCAATAGGTGTAGCAGCTATGATTTGTCCTTGGTGTCTCATTCGAATTAGCTGTACACATTTCAACCGTTAGTCATTATCTTGAAAAGTGCTGAGTTATATACAAATAGAGATATATATCAGAGACATGGGTGAGCACAAAAGGAGAGAATCACTGAGAGAGAGAGAGAGCTTTGAGGTCTATTGGTTTTTTCCTAAGGCATGAGAGAAGAAAGAGAGCTTGAGAGAGCACAGAGTTAGACGTATAAGAGAAGGGGAGAGCTGAGAGCAAAGTGTAGAAGAGAAAAAGGTAGCAGAGTAGATAGAAGAAGGACCCTTTTCTCAGACCATATCTGAACTTCATTTTGGTAAGAAAAAATTCTCAGTAAGTTCCTTCCTGTCATTGCATTAACTGTTACACTCTCTAAATCTCTTAACTCACAAACACTTGAACATAAAGGAAAAATAGTAAGCTTAAGAACCTACTGCTTTACACCATCTTTAGATATTGTTTCATAAAAGACAGTAGATCCCCTACATCTTGTGCTTATTGTTTGAAAACTATTTTGATAGGTGTTAAAGAAAATCGGTAGGGTTCACAAATACTCTCACAATTGTTCTCACTATTCTTACAATGGCATGATTTTTATGTGAGAAAGAGAACTCATTTCAAGTCTCAAAAATCCGTTCATTGACATATCCTTCTACATGGGTTTGAAATGATGTTGTGAATTGTTTCATACTTCATGTTTAGAATATTTAAGGATGAGTTAAAAACAAACTTCACATGTTCTATGTTAAGTAATCACTTCGACTTGCTCTCCATTACATGCATGATGCCTTATGCTTTCTATATGAACATCACTCTAATGGCTCTTTGACATGATAAATATTACATGCTTATAACATACTTGTTGAAAAATGGTTATGGACATTGTCAAGTGCTTAAGCCAACATTGTTAGAAAATAAATATGCACGCATGACTTCACTTGAGAATATCTTTATTGAAAATGTCCTAGTAGATTTGTGCATTTTTATAGAACTGTTTATGCTCACATGGTGTATAACTCTTACATTGCTCTCCCCTACTATTGCACATTGTTTATAATGTTGATGTCTCTTTGCACTATATTTTCTTGCAAGCATAATATTATTGCATTGGTATAGTTCCTTCGTTGAGTTTTCATAGGCACACATTTAAAAGAAGGACTGTGTGGCTTGCAATACATTAAAGGGCTTATTTGAAAGAAAAACAATCAAAAGAGCATTCTAGAAGCAAACAGAAGAAGAGTAGTTTGGTAGGATTCAATTTGCCTTGTTCTAAAATTGTAAAAGCCTAATGAGCTTCCTTCAGTTGTATCGTTTTAGTTAGGCTACATAATCCAAGGATCGCATCCTTAAGAGGCATATTGACTTTTAGGAGATACTTCACTTATAAGTATCCTTCTAGGACTCTTAACCAGTCTATATTTATAGAGTCTAGTAGTACTTCACCGTACTACTTGTGAACTTTCCTGAGTGTTATATTTCAATTCATTCTGAGAGTTGACAAGGGGTGTGCTTTAACTATAACACATCACTTGGTTTTATATCTTTACAGTCCAAACACTTGTACTCCACTTTTGCACATTACCTACCCCGGTGAGACTTGGACTTATATCCACTGTGTCATCTGTAGTGGAAAAAGAGCATATGCTCTTGGGTAGAGTTTTTCCTAGAGTGTTTGTAGGCACTAGCTCTCTCTTTCAGCCCTTTCCTAGGGTAGAGTTTTTCATACCGGGCGGCATGCCGGCCTCATACCGGCCTTCAGTCGTTGTTCTAAAATTTTAAGTTAGAAAATTTTATGCTAACCGGTGAGCCACTGGTATACCGGGCGACATGCCGGTTGCGTACCGACCTTAAGGAAATTTCTCAGTAAGTCTCTGGTTATAGTATAAAAATGGAAAAATTGTATTAACCGGCATGCCGGCCGGCATGCCGGGCGGTATACCGGTTGTCCTACCGGTTTGGCAGATTGTTGAGGAAAATATATTTTTTTAAATAATTATTTTTATAATGATCTTGAACATTATTTAAGAGGATTCCAGAAGTTGCAGAGGTTAAAAGAAGTCAGTAATTTATATTTAAGATTTTATCAAATATTAAGTACTTAAAGGGAAAATTCTTATACACTCTTAATGTATAACAGGAGACTAGCCGGAGTCCTCTAAGACGGTTCGCTAGATTCATTCACAGTGCTTGTATATTACTGGTGAGTGTAGATTTATTTCTTTTATAGAATCGTTGAATTACATGTTACATGCTAGATGTTGATGATTGTTTGGTTGAACCCCTGTTTGACGATACATGTTTGTATGCCTTGGCTGTTGATAGATTTTTGAGACTTTGGTGTAACCTATTTAATTGTTCACATGAGGGCTGAAAATATATGTTTAGACTTGTGATAGTTGATGCTTCAGTTGATGTACTTTCACATGCTTCACATTAGTTTAAAGAGAATGATTGATCAAATTCCTGGTTGGCAATATGTGTTGGCGTGTTCTGATTGTTGTTGGTGTAGCTATAAATGCATGATCACATGATGGCTGAAAATATTTGATTAGATTTGTGATAATTATTGCTTCAGTTGATATATATTCACATGCTTCACACTTAGTTCAAAGATGTTGATGTGAAGATGTTACTACGTTCTTACTTTTAATATGTACAAGCATGGTTCATGGCATGGATTGGTGTTATTCTTTGTGGTTGTGCATCCATACATGGTCCTATATCACCATATGGTGACGATTGGTGGAATCCTCGGCAACGGGCTTAGGGGGCAGTAGATTCTTAGCAATGCAGCCCTAAGACGGTAGATGCCATTTCGTGGGGATGGTGTTTTGTATCCCGGCTGCGGCATTGAGCAATAGTAGATGTTTGGCAATGTTGTCTCAATTGCTGGGTCTGCCATTGATGGGATAATGTATTCCGGCTGCGACATTGAGAAACAGTAGATGCTTGACAATATTGTCTCAATTGTTAGGTCTGCCATTGATGGAATACTTGGGCTTGATTATTCACCCTTAGCTAGTGGAGTTGATGTGGCCTCCCTAGCATTGATGATGATAAAGATGATGGTGGAAGCTTCCTAAACCTTAAAAGATGCATTACATAACATTCATATGCATTGACATATTTACTTTTCTGTTGAGGACTATATTAGGGGAGAGACACAACCCCTTCATTACTTTTCTGTTGTGGACTACATGTGGGGAGAGGCACAACCCCTTCGTTACTTGTTTTACTTGATGTACTATGTTAATCATTTTTCTATAATGATTGTCAATCTGACACTCCTGGATATTGTTGCCTTCTTTGTGTTGTGACATTTTATCTAGGTAAGAAGACTTAGTGGGTTCATTGCCAGGCTTCAGGACTCTTTCTAGCAGGAGCCATATTTATTATTGTTCAGTTCGTAGTACTTCTTACCTCTTCTAGCTGTAGTGAGAGGATGATAGAATTATGTTATATTCAGACTTTAGTTCTTGCAGTAGACTATTTACTTTTATTTTTAGGACCTTGTTCTGGGTCATTGTTTTAGACTGTCACACTTGGTACCTTTGGGTTGCTGGAGTTTTGCTAATATCTTTTATTCTGCTGCGTATTTCATTAAAAAGAAAGGAAAAAATTTATTGTGTTGGAAAATAAGGATTAGTTTCCCCTCTTGTTAGAGTGGTTGAGACGCGATTCGTAGCCGGATTTCCCCTATTTTTCTATTAATCCGAGACGGGTCGTGACATCTACAGTTGTCCCCTCCAAAATCTATATCTTGCGAGGCATAGTCAGGACTTGCGGTTGTCCTAAAACCTGTGCATTGCAGTTAGCACAGTCGGGATTTGTGTTTATCCCGTAGGTAGAAACCCGTACTTTGCGTTTAGTATGGTCAGGCTCTGCATGTAGCCTGGGTGTGGTTACCTCGGCCTAGGGGAGGTCGGGAAGATAGAGTTTGCGTTTATTCTATAGAGAGAGGTTACCCCAGTCAGCAGGAGTTAGGCTAGGAAGAGAGTTTTGCATTTAACTCTTTGTAAAAGATTATATAGTGGATACCGGGGTGCTTTGTAAAAAGAAACACCCCGAAGAGTGGACTAAGCGATTGCTAACCACTATAAAAATCCTTGTGTCTATCTCTCTTTCTCTCTCTCCCCCTACTTTACTTACTTGCTGTTTTCACTTTATTTTTGCACTTTATTTAATACTTTGTGTAGTTTGTGCTTGTCAATTTTTTAATTTACCAGAAATTGCAAAATCACCTATTCATCCCCCCTCTAGGTGCAATATCAATTGGTATCAGAGCTTGAAGCTTCTCAGAGACGGTGTAACAACCTGAAGCTTGATCTATGGCATCACCTAACTACGGAATGGCAGAGGGCGGACACGTTGGAAGAACTCCACTCCTTACTGGCAAGCATTATGGATTTTGGAAGATGCAGATGAGGATCTTCATTGACACAATGGACTTTGATATGTGGTAGATAGTAAAAACTGGATATACAAAGCCTATAGAGACAGCTGATGGACTGATCAAAGAAAAAGAAAAAGCAGCATGGACTCCAACGGAAAAACAAAGGTATACTCTAAATGCTCGTGCTATGAACGCTCTATACAATGCTTTAGTTCCTGATGAATATCAATGCATTTGTGTCTGTCAAACTGCAAAAGATATTTGGGACACTTTAGAGGTTACACATGAGGGAACAAACCAAGTGAAAGAAACGAGAATCAGTACACTGATGCATAAATATAAAATGTTTAAAATGAAACTAATGAAGATATAATGCAGATGTACACTAGGTTCACTCACGTTGTTAATGAACTAAAGACTCTAGGCCAAGAGATCCCCAATGGAGAGTGTGTATGGAAAATATTACAAGGCCTACCTAGACAATGGAGACCAAAAGTAACTTCTATAGAAGAGGCACGTAATTTGAAAACTATTTCAATAGAAGAGTTAATTGGGTCATTAGTAATGCATGAGCAAGTCCTTGAGGAAAAACAGGAAGAAAAACCTAAAAAGACCATAGCTCTTCAAACCACAATGGAAGATGAGTCAAAAGATGAAGAAGACATTGCCCTACTTACTAGATAGTTTAAGAAATTCATTAGAAGGAAAAGGGAAATGAAGAAACAAGAACTAGGTGGACCATTGAATAAGGAGGAGGATAGGAGATGTTTTAACTGTAATAAGTTTGGTCACACCACATCTAATTGTGGAGGTAAGAACATGAAGGGGAAAAAGGTTTTCATAACTTGGGATGATGATGAATCTCACACTTCAGATACAGACCTTAGTGAGTTTGGATTTTTGGCATCCATCGATGAAATAACCGTGGATAATGATAAAAGTGAATCTGAAAAAGAAAAGAAAGATGCTGAGGACATATACATTGCATTTGAAAATCTTTTCGAAGAGTCCAAAAGAATAGCACAAAAGAATAGTGTAGTTAGAAAATCTATCGCTATCATGGAAGAAGAAAACAAAAAACTAAAAGAAAATGTGGAATACTTGCAAGAGGAACTTCTTAAGAAGGATAAGAAAATTGGAAGTATGATGACTAGTTAAAAAACTCTTGATTCTATCCTTGATTCACAAAGATCATATGGTGACAGAACTGATTTAGGATTTGTAGCATCATCTTCTTGCATGCCTCATATAAAGAAAGTTCACTTCAAGCAAACTACGAATGTTAGACTTCAATGTTCTTATTGTTTAGATTATGGGCATGCTCGAAGGATTAGCCAAAAGAAAGGTATTAACAAGATAGGACCGAAATGGATGTGGGTACCAAAAGAATCAATCTGTTTTGTAGGGCATAAAAGAACGATTGATACTCATCAAGGAAATGGAAAAGCAACCATCAAGGCAAAGCTCAAAATATGGTCTTTGGAACTCCCATGCATTTAAAGAAAACTAAAAAACAATGGAAGGATGTTCGAAGACAAAGAGGCCACTATAAAAATTATCAAAGGAAGGGAAGGGAATTCATTCCAAAGAAAGTTCAATATTTGGAACAAAGAGGCAACAAATGGGGAAGCTTCGTTGATCAAAGAGAATTCATGAAATCTAAAGGGAAGTTGTGGGGTGGAAATGGTAAAATGCCATCCCATATATGGTATTAATTCTGTCAATGTTTCAGTTGACTTTAGCTTAATTTAATGTGTTTAGATTAGTATTTTTGTTTTATTCCTAGAAATACCTTTATGCATATGAGCACGTCTGTCGAATCAAAGTTAAAAAGGAAAATTGAGAATTCACATCAAATGATTGAATTGAGTTGAGCTTATGAACTGATAATAAAATTAAATTAAGGGAGTCTAAGAAGGTAGAATGCTCAAAATAGGCAAAACTTAACCCATTCTGCAGAACGGTCTAAGGACCGGTGGATACACCGGTGGATCCGGTGGTCCAGTCGGTCGATAAACCGGCCCATGTGCCGGTCGGATTGTTTGAATAGAATCCAAGAAGGGAACTGCATTTATCGTTCCTACCTAACTTAATTATCCGTTATATTGATTTAAAACCCCCAGGCTGTTGGGGGGTAAGCCTTTCCTGCGGTGGATTCCGGCGGTGAGTGGCTGAGCTGAATGGCCTGGACCTAGC
>NMUG010006766.1:0-12410 GCA_002855965.1 Monotropa hypopitys | reverse complement strand
ACACCACACCTGAACACACACCACACCACACCAGAACACACACCACACCACACCTGAACACACATCACACCACACCAGTGAGCCATAATAGCCAAGGGTCATTAAGTCCGGTAACCGTCCGTTTAAGTTAGATCTGATACCTTGGGGGACATCCTTGGATAGGCACAAGAAATGATCCAGGAGCCGCTACACTAGTCCCAGTGGTAAGGACAGTACCACCTGTACATATAGTACAACGTCTCATTTACCCGTGAGAACCCGGCTGCACCATCCGTTGTGGATATTGATCCATGAAACCACCTATTACACAGCAAGGCTATTTAAGTTCACCAAAATCCTCATTTATAATTTTATGAAAAATCCTTCATTTTAATTCTCTCAAAATACCTTACACCATTTAAAAATTTACCTCTCTTTACCCCCGACTCCTTTTCATAAAACACTTCCTTTTAATAATAAATTCACCATTTTATTCTCAAATTACTCACCCAAATATTTCTCCCAAAAATCTGTGATCCATAGATTTATCACCGTTTGTAAAACACCTTTCAAAATACATATTTGTACATATATATATTGAAATGGCTCTAAATTATGTAATCACAGAGTACTCACATGACACCAAAGACCCGCTAGGCTGAAGATCCCTCCTAAAGAAATTGGTTTCTTTGACGCTGAAGTGAAGATCATGGCTCCCTCTTTTCACCTACCAATCATCAATGCACAATAATAAGAATAAAATCGCGCTACAAATATTTTTAAGAATTAAATCTTCTATTTAATCGTTTATTTTTTAAATATTTAATTTATAGGATTAAACTTACCTCAATTTGTTTTGATTCACAGAACCGGTCCAATCACTCCAAAGCCGCCACAACACTACTCCGAGCAACCAATTCGTCCTCGCGTAGCCACTGCAATCACAATAACAAACACAACTAAGCGCATATCTACAATCACACACACATGACAACGCACACATGACAACCCACAACTACTGCACACGCGCCGAACAACCACCACACACAACCAATGCCTCCACTACACGGAACACAATCGAACACCCATCGCCAAACACCAACCCAGAAACCGCAACTGCAACCAATCACAGAAATCCACAACACCAACTGTGCGCACGCACAACCATCGCACACCCATCATACAATCATCGGCGCACCACAACATATCTCAATAGAGACAACCACCATAGACCCAACACATATCGCATACACCTCAAACACCATTACAGCTATACATAAATACAGCCACAGACGCGTGCATATATATACAACTTATACACACATAATATATAGATGTTATACACATATATGTACCACTACGAACCTTCGCAACAGTCGTCACCATCCAGATCTACCACTGCACAGTCCATCGCTGCACCACCGATGCCATGAGCCACCACCGACCGTCCTCCTCCACGCGCGCCCAGCCACCGCACGTCGCGACTGTCGGCACTCCTCTTCCTCCTCCACCTGTTGCACCGCCCGTCGCTCCTCCATCTCCCCTCTCCCCGTCGATCCTCTTCTCCTCCCTCTCTTTGCATCGATCTCTCTCTCCTTCCGTTCTCTCCTGCTCCCCTCTCCTCTCCTCCCGTCGGCGCCCCTCTCTCTCCCTCCCTTTGCGTCACCAGTGATGTCGCCCCCTCCCCAATCCCCCTCTCTCTCGTTCCCGTCTCTTCTCTTTCCCCTTCCCTCGAACTCTTTCTTCTCTCTCCCCGTTTCTATTTCCTTCCCCTGTATCTAACATCCCCCCTTACACTGCACACACGTATCACAGCTGGGGGCAGTTGGCCCTCCAGCATTATTTTCGAAAAATTCTTTTTTTTTTAATTTTTATTAATCAAATTATATAATAACCCCATAATATCTTAAATAATTTCATTTTGAACCTTAAATTGAATTCTTTTTTTATAAGCCTTAATTTTTTTAAAAACTTAAATTCGGTCCAAATAAACTCCCGATCTACTCTTAATTATTTAGTATTTCAACTCCGGCTCGTCGCAAATTTTAATTGTTCCAAAATAATTATTTTAATCATCTTTAAATTCTCTCAACAATTTAATTAATTTAATTAACACAAATTTATGATGCGGGTCTCACACCCACACCCTCGGCTCTCGGCCAGCTCTAGCCGACGCTTCTGCCGCCCATCCCGCTGAACCTTCCTCCTCTCAAACAGAAGAAGAAATAGGCCCCTACAAGGTTATTGATCTGGAATCTGAGGCTTTCGGTGCTGACCTTGCCATTGTGGATGTCGATCCCATTGTGGCAATCACTAAAGAGGTGTCGTCTACTCGGCCCAGAACTGCCCCTAGTACAGACGAGCTAAGGGATGCTCGTGCACAGAAGAGGGCTAGTAGATCTGATGATGCGATCCCTGTCGAGCACTCTGCAGTTGCCGCAGAGAAGACGGTCGTACCAGACCCTGTTACTGTCGAGATGGCAGGGTCCTCCCAGAGGTCGGTGCCGGCGTGGGCGCCCAGGCTCTCTTTCGAGGGCTGTGAGCCTGTTGAGACCAACGTGATCTCGGAGCGCCCAACCGTGGCAATGGCACCGCTTCAGGCCTTCGCTTTGCCGAAGGATATGGAGCAACTTCCCAAAGGCCCTCGAACCTGCTTCCGACAAATGATGTATCATGCTGCCATGGTAAGACCATTCGTTGATTCGCATTGCTGCTGGAGATGTCGATATCTCCAGGATGAAGGCCGAGGCGGCGTTGGCGCGGGCCGAGCTAGAAAAGGCAAAGAAGAAGATGGCTGCTGAGGAGGAGAATCACTACAACAGAGGGTTCGATGATGCCGAAGCTAAATGTCGCGGCCAGGTAAGCCGATTGAAGGAAAAGCTCTTCAAGAAGGGTTGGGTCTGCACCATGGTCTCGATGGGGGTCAAAGATTATGCTTTGGCAATGGGGGAAATTTCCCTCATAGCGTCGGCCAAGGGCAGAGCTTGGCTGTCATCTATACCACCGGCACCTGAGACAACAGCTGTAGCCGGGACCGAGCATGTTGGGGCCGATCCTGCTACCTAATGTGGTTTTTGTACTCCTTGCTTTTTGTTTTTGTTGTTGATCTTGGGCCGAGCCGATCTGTGACCGGTCCTCGTTTCTTTTATGAGAACTTTCGGTTTTTCTGCTATGTCTTTTGTTTGTACGACTGCTTCTTTCATACTTGGTATTTTGCCTTCTTCCCCCAATCGAGGAAAAGGTTCTGTTGAGGCAAAGCTTTGATCTCGGCTCGCCAACACATTATAACTGCTTGTGTTTGTTGGTTGCTCCGGCTCCAAGCCGTAGTGACACTTGTACAATTTTTAGATAAATGAGAACTTATAAGCTGCTTCGGCAATGCCACTGAAGAACTGCATGCACGTTTTATAGATGAACGACAATTGTATGCTTCTTCGGCTATGTCATCGAAGTGCTGCATGCACGCTTTATAGATGAACGACAATTGTAAGCTGCTTTAGCCATGCCACCGAAGAGTTGCATGCTCGCTTTATAGATGAACGACAATGGTAAGCTGCTTCGGCTATGCATCGAAGAGTTTCATGCACGTTTTATAGATAAACGGCAACTGTAGGATGCTTCGGCTATGCCATCGAAGAGCTGCATGCACGTTTTATAGATGAACGACAACTGTAAGATGCTTCGGCAATGCCATCGAAGAGCTGCATATATGTTTTATAGATGAATGGCAATTATTGTTTCTTCAGCAATACCACCGATAAAAAAGATAGCCAAAATCTTGACACAGAAGGATTTTTTGAGAAGAATTTCATTGATTGATAAGGGCCCTAGGCCAAATTACATGTCGGTTAGTGATAGTACCGCCTTAAGTTAGTAGCATTCCACGACCTCAGTATTGGTGTGCCGTCTAATTCTTCAAGTCAGTAAGCCTCGGTCCCTGCCTGACCTACCACCTTGTAAGGCCCTTCCCAATTGGGGTCGAGCTTGCCGTCAGAACTCTTTTCTTGTTGCCCACGACCTTCTTTAAGACAAGGTCATCAATCTTGAAGGCCCTAGGTCGGGCCGTCCGTGCAAAGCTCCTGTCCACCCCTTGTTGGTAGGACGCCAGTCTGATCCTGGCCGAATCTCGTCTTTCTTCGGCTAGGTCTAGGTCCTACTCAATTACTGCACTGTTGGTGGCTTTGCCAAATGCTTCGGCTCGGATAGTTGGCAACCCGGCTTCCAATGGGATGATTGCTTCTATGCCGAAGGCCAGTGAGAATGGGGTTTGCCCTATAGAGCGTCGAGGAGTCGTTCGGTAGGCCCACAGGATGCTGGGAAGCTCTTAGGCCCATCTTTCTTTTGCTACTTGGAGTCTTCTTTTGATGCCGCTGCCGATCGTCTTGTTTGATGCTTCGGCCTGGCCATTGCCTTGTGGGTAGTAGGGGTAGTATTGTAGAATTTGATTCTGTGCTCGACACAGAAATTGGTGAAGAGATCCCCCACAAACTGAGTATCATTGTCCGAAATGAAGGCGTACGGTATGCCGAAGCGAGAGACGGTGTTCTTCCAAGCAAACCTCTTGACATCTTTATCTTCAATGGTGACTAGAGGTTCAGCCTCCACCCATTTAGAAAGTAATCCGTAGCGGTGATGAGGAATTTGAATCCACCTGGTGCCGTCGGGAGTTTGCCGACGATGTCCAAGCCCCATTGAGCAAATGGACATGAACTGGTCAACGACGTCAGCTCTTCGGCAGGCTGCCTGATAATTGGGGAGAACCTCTGGCAGGCGTCACATTTCTTCACTATCTCTTCCCCGTCTTCCATCATCTTTGGCCACCAATAACCTTGCGAGATGGCCCGATGAGCAATAGATCTTCCCCCTGCATGGGCTCCGTAGTTGCCGGCGTGGAGCTCTTGCAATACTCCTTACATCAACGTCAGATGTACATAGAGGAGGTACGGTCCTGAGAATGACCGTCTGTAGAGCTTTGATTGAGGGCATAGCCAAAACTGAGCCGACTTGTGGACGATTTGGTGGGCTTTCCTCTTTTCTTCTAGTAGAGAGTCATCTTTCAGGAATGAAATGATGGGGTACATCCAACTAGGACCTTGGCTAATGAAATAGACTACAGTCTGCTTCGGTGCTTCTATGCTTGGCTGATCCAAGCTCTGGATGCTGATTGTCCTCTGCTCTCTAGCTTTGGCTGCTGAAGCTATTCCTCCTAGGGCGGCGGCATGAGCGTTTTGTTCTCTGCCGACCTGCTGGATTTGGAATTGTTTAAATAGTTCCAGCTTCTCCTTAGCTTTTTGCATGTAGCTTCCCATCTGCTTGTCTTGGCACTCGTAGTGGTTGACTATGAGCTGAGAGTCACTGTAGATCTTGAGCCTATGAATTTCTAGCTTTTCGGTGGCCTTCAATCCGGCTATTAAGGCTTCGTATTCAGCTTCGTTGTTGGAAGCATTGAAGTTGAGCCAGAGGGAATGTTCATGAGTAATGCCTTCAGGAGAGATTAAGACAACTCCGAGCCCATTCCCTCAGCAATTCGAAGTGCCATCGACGAACATCCTCCATGAGTATTTTCTGGCAATGACTGTGGCTGGACTTTGTCGGCGATAGCTTCTTCGGTTTGAGGCTCCTCTGGCCGAGGAAAGAATTCGGCAATGAAGTCGGCCAAGATCTGACCTTTGATGGCTGTCTTCGACTGGAACTTGATGTCGAAATTTGCTAACTCGACGGCCCATTTGGTGATTCGGTCGGATAGGTCAGCTCGTTTAAGTAATGCCCAAAGAGAGAACTCAGTCATGACCACAATAGTGTGCACCTAGAAGTATGGTGCAAGTTTCCTGGAAGTAATAACCAGAACATATGCAAGTTTTTCAAGAAGAAGATACCTGGTCTCTGCGCTGATTAGGGATTTGCTTGAGAAATAGACCGGTAGCTGCTCGAGCCCTTCTTGCCAAACCAAGGCTGAGTTGATGGCATGTGGAGTTACGGCCAGATATAGGAACAACTCTTCCCCTTCATTGGTTTGGAAAGAAGGGGAACCGAAGAGAGATACTCTTTGAGGTGGCCGAGGGCTTCCCTGTACTACTCGGTCTAGAGAAAATGTTGTCGACTGTTCTTCTTCAGGACTTCATAGAATGGTTGGCATTTGTCTGAGGACCTGTTGATGAACCGGTTGAGAGCGGCCGCCATTCTTGCAAGCTTTTGCACTTTTTTGAGGGTTCTGGGGTTTTCTATCTTCTGGATGGCCGAGATCTGAGAAGAATCGGACTCAATACCTCGGCATGTGACCAGATAGCCCAGGAATTTCCCCGAGCTGACTCCGAAGGCACATTTCGAAGCGTTGAGACGAAGCTTGTATTTCTTCAGAATGTCAAATACCTTCTGCAGATTTGACATATGGTTCTTCTCGGTCTTGCTTTTGACCACCATGTCATCAATATAAGCTTCTATAATGTCGTCGAGCTGAGAGTTGAACATTTTAGTAATCATCCTCTGATAGATTACTCCGACATTCTTGAGGCCGAACGGCATAACTCAGTAGCAGAACAGACCCCTAGGAGTGATAAATGTCATCTTCTCCTTGTCCAGGACGAACATCGTGATTTGGTGATACTCCCGGTAGGCATCCATGAAGCTCATTCTGGGATGTCCGACCGTTGAATCGACCAGCTAATATATCCTAGGGACTGGAAAGCTGTCGTTGGGGAAAGCTTCATTGAGATTAGTGTAATCCACACAAACCCTCCACTTGTCGGTCTTCTTCTTGACCACCACCGTGTTGGCCAACCAGGTGGGGTAGTGAACTTCTCGGATCGCCTGCGCTTCGGTCAGACGATCGACTTCTTCTATGACGGCGTCGGCATGTGCAGCTGTCGATCGCCGGGCTTTCTGGATGAAAGACCGGCATTCCGGTCGGACGTCGAGATGGTGGCTGATGAAATATGGATCCACGCCCGGTATCCCGTAGGGCGTCCAAGCGAACACCTCCACATTGCATTTCAGGAAGCTGACAATGACCTCCTTTTCTGCTTCGGCCAGCTGTGAGCCGATACGAAAGAAGCGCTCCGGATCATCGACGCTTAGAGGGACGGTGACAAGGTACTCGATTGATTTTGTCGAGGCACTTGTACTGACGTCCTCCAGCATCGGCTGATCTGGAACTTCCACCCGGTAACTTGCTCAGGAGTGACCTTCCCTTTGACAGTAGCGATGTAGCACTGCTTCGTAGACGTTTGACCCCCCCTAAGCTCCTCCACTCCATTGCTGTCGATGAATTTAATAACCTGGTGGTATGTGGAAGCCACTCCCTTGATGCTATGGACCCAGGTTCGGCCTAGGATAGCGTTGTAGGGTGATGGGACATCAACTACCACAAATTCCACCTCGGTAGTGACCGAGCCGATGGTCACTGGGATGAGGATTTTATCGAGCGGCAAAACAAAAGCCGCGTTGAATCCTATCAGTGGCATGTCGGTCGGTAGTAAGTCTTCTTCCTTGTACCCCATTTTCTTGAACAGGGAGTAGTACATGACATCTGCCGAGCTGCCGAGATCGATTAGGACCCTTCGGACCTGGCAGTCGGCAACCTGTAGGGTGACGACTAGGGCGTCGTCATGGGGATGTTGTACCCTATCGGAGTCCCTATCTGAAAAAGTAATAGAGTACCTGGAGTCCTAGTTTGGTTTCTTTGGCATGGGTTGCACGACAAGGATCTCCTTTGCCTCTATCTGTTTGAGCTCTAACCGAAGCTGCTCCTCTTGTCGGTGATCCACCATCCCATGGATCACGTTGATAATGCGTAGGGCCATCTTGGGATCTTCCTTCGGTATAGCAACAACCGTCTTTTCTGCATTGACATATTCCTGAAGGCGGCCAGCAGTGACCATCTCCTCAAGGAAATCCTTGTAGGCTCGACAGTTGGTCATCAGCTGGCCCTTCTCCCTGTGGTAGGAGCACCTGAATTTGTCGTTTTCCCCTCTGGTTGCCCCCAATCGATTCTCCGGTCATCTGAAGAACGTCTCCTTTTCGATTTTGCGAAGGAGCATGAACGTCGGCTGCTTGAAGACAGTGGTGTGGGCCACGAATTCATACGAATTGTACGTTCGGGGCTCCCCAGGCTGGACAATGTTGGTTTCGTTCCTTCTGACCACACTGTTGTTATTAGAACCGTGGCCGGAGCGCTGATCGGCCTTGCTCCTTTCCGTCTTGCCTCCTCGAGTTTTGCGTGGAGCTCAATCCGGGCCATGAGCTCATTCATGGTGACCGGATAGAAGAGCATCAGATCTTCGAACTCTCGACTGGAGTGGTCCATGCCGAGCTTGAATGATGTCATTGCAATTTTTTGATCACAATCTTCAATTTTGTTGTAGAAGTCCGAATATCGGGCTGCATATTGACGCAGAGATTTTGACCTCGCTTGCCGAAGGCCGAGGAGGGAATCAACTTCTTTCTTCATTCTGGTACTGGCAATGAACCGAGCTAAGAAGGCCGTTGAGAGGTCTCTCTATAAGGAGATAGACCTTACTAGCAGTTGGTCAAACCAAAGCAGTCCAACCTCCCCTAGGCTGGAAGGAAAGAGCTTGCACATCAAGGCATCCTCCCCTGAGTAGATAGACATCATCTGCCAGAAGTGCACAATGTGAGTGTACGAATCCATTTTGGGATCGTATCTGTTGAACTTGGGGGCAGAGAAGCCTGTTAGAGGCCTTGCCGCTTCAATTTCTGGATAGAATGGAGTGCATGGGATTCTTTCCTGTCGGCACGGCTCATAGGTCCGAGCTGGCAAGACTTCCTTTCTCCTCCTCTGAGTGACCTCTTGCTCAGAGTAAGGAATCTAATTGTCTCCCTGGCCGATGTGCCTCTGGTGCATGTGTGGTGACTTCTCCCACGCTGGGCGGGGTCTCTGAGCGGATGGGACTGCATTGGAACCGAGGTGGTCAAAGACAGCTGGCCGACGACTCTCGGCCGAACGATCATCCATATACCGGGGAGGCGAGACTCGGCGCTTGACGCGACGGTCCTCATTAATCCTCTATCGGACAGGGACTCCCTCTTCCTTTCTTCCAAGTCTGTTCAAGATAGAGGGCCTGTCTTTTTCAGACCTGCTTCTACTCTGCGAAGGTTCTTGGTATTCACGTCCATCCTCCTCGGCATGTCTAGGTGCAGGTGCCTCCCTTCTCTTCTCGGTGGCCCTTCTCAAGAGGGTCATCTCATGCATGAGGGCATCGATTTGGTGATCCCTCCGACCCAAGTCACCTTCCAACTAACGAATATATTGCCTCATAGTGAGCTTGGTCGGGGGTCAGGGCACGTGTTGGTGCAGTGGCTGTCATCGTCGGCAAGGGACTGTCCGGGCGTGCGGACAACAGAGTCCTCCTGCCTTGCTATCCCTTTGCCTTTGGTCCTTCGGCCATCAGACTAGTTTCCTTTCGAGTTTTGGTTCTTTGAAGTCGTCTTCAAGCTGGAACGGAGAGTTTGAGAGTTTGATAAAGGATCCCTAGTGGAGTCTCCAATTGTTGGGGGTAAGCCTTTCTTGCAGTGGTTCCCGATTGCTAGCGGTGGAGATGGGGCTGAGCTGCAAAATAGAAAATGTTAGGCTACCGGCCAATATCACCGGTGAACCCTACGATGGCTAAGTCAGCAAGGGTTGTAGAGAGAGAAAGCAATTTGACAGAGTTTGGGCAAGAAGAGAAGATGTACCTCTGTATTGAATGCTCTCCCCCTTATATAGGGCCATCAGCGAGTGTAGGATACACGCTTTGGCGCGAATGAACCACCCACCTGTGCAATAGGACAGTGTGTCTGTCCCTCCTGTGCGCCTGAGCGACCGGCCGACAGGTCAGCCCTGATAGTGTCAGGCACCGCCGCCTGACAGCATTGGGCGGCAGAAAAGCTGAAAAGCCTATCTAGAGTACTGCGGGAACTGCGGAAAAGCTGATCTCTGTGTTAGGCGTGTGTCTACCATGTGCGCAAAACTCGGAATGCTATCTCATGAGGGAATATTCCCTGCAGTCGAGGCATTTGTCCTTTTTGGCCGAAGGAGCACCCTTCGGTACGGTGGACCGTTGGCAGGGAGCTGTTCTCGGGTAGTAAACCTTCCATGTCGAAGTAAGCCCCGGGGAATCCCCCTTCGTCGGCCTCTGCTTCTGCTCGGTCGCTTGACCTCAGCTTGCTGTTTCATCGGCTGGGAACCATCCCTGGACTGTAAGCCTCCAGTGCCGGAGCGAGCCCCAGGGAGCTCTTGACGTTGGCTCTGACTTGCTCGGTCCCCTGATAGTTGGCCTGTACTTTGGTCCTCCCGGAGGAGGTCGTGGCTTCGGACTCTCTTTAGTTCGGTCCCCGACAAGTGTTAAGAAAATTTTAACTTAAAAATTTTTAGTGAAACAAGCTAAAAATTTAGAATGGTGCCACACCCAGATTTTTTTCTAGGTCCGACACTGGACACACACACATCACACGTCAACAAGACACACATCAGCACACATACATATACACACACATCAACATACACACAAACCAAGACACATCAGCACACATACACACACAAACACGCATATGTGCACGCGTGTGTGATTTGAGGTGTGTATGTTTTGAGCCGTGTGTATGTGTGTTTTGGGGTGTCTGTGTATATGTGTGCATGCGTGCTAATGTGTGTCTTGGGGTGTTTATATGTGTATATGTGTGTATGAATGCGATGATGTGTGTGTTTTGAGGAGTGCGCGCATGTATGTTTTGGGGTGTGTGTGCATGTTGATGTCTTGGTACATGTGTGCGTATTTTTGTGTATGTCTCTGTGTGTGTACATGCATTTTGGTGTGTGTGTTATTGATTTATTGGTGTTTAGTCTAATGAAATGAAATGATAATAAAAACAAAAATAATATTACCAAACATGTTTTATGTTTTTTATTGATTCTAAAAAACATATTACCAAACACGTTTTATTTTTTGTTTATATTTAAAAAACATGATTCTGTTTTTAGTTTTTAATAAACAAAAAATAATAAACATAAAGATTACTAAACCGTCCCTTATGTTTGGACTATAATTTTTTTATGTTGAAAAAAATGATCTGAGTGTTGGCTTGCCAGAAAAATCTTGTATATATTCTTTTTAGTTTTGAATAAAAATCCAAACAGAATCACGCAGTTGTGATTTGTAGGATTTTTTTTGAATTCTTGAAAACAAACAAATTTTTTATAGATAATTGAAGAGAAATTTAAGAAAACAAATAAGATACATTGATTGAATCAAAATAACTTATAAACAACTTATAATAAGTTGTTTTCTACTATAATTATTTATACGGCCACGTTAAATTTACTAAGAAAATTTACCAACAAATCTTATTAATGTTTAATAGAATTTTTTTGAGTCCCAGTGTAATAATTCAAACTGTTTATGATGTTTAATTTTATAAAATATATGGTCTTGTAAAAATTCAGCTCAATCGGATATCGGTAAGTGTTTGATCAAAGCGGTGGTACATAACACTAGTTTTTATCAAGTTTTTTGTGGAATTGTTTTGATCAAATATTTATCGATATCTGATTGAGCTGAATTTTTGTAGTACCATATATTTTATTGATTTGAACATCATAAATGGTTTGAATCATTACAGTGGAATCCATTGAATCATTACAGTGGAATCCATTGAATCATTACAGTGGAATCCGAAAGAAATTCTGTTAAGGATTGGTAAGGTTTGTTGGTAAGATTTCTTGGTCATTTAAACTGGACCATTATTTATACACTATTTTGAAGTATTTCAAAGTCCTAAAGTACTAACCAAATTCTTTTAAGAATAAAACAAACATGATGAATTGTATGAGTCTATTCTTAGGTAAATTAGGTTAGTAGCTAAAGACTTCAAAGTAGGGATGGCAACGGGGTGAAGCGTTGATGGATATCATTATCCCCGCCTCTGATCCACTTACCCTCATCCTACCTATATCCCCTCCCTGATATCCATTGGGGATTTTTTTCACCTCCATCCCCACTTCAAACGGGGAATGAAGATCCAAACGGGGATTCAGGGATCCAATTCATAAAAATTGTATACTTTTTAATGCAACTTTTCCCACTACAATCACAACTATGGTGGGGTAAAATATAATTAACACGTGACAGTGCAAATCTATCAGTTAATGGTGTTATTTAGTGCGGCGTAGTGTTGATAGTGCTAAGTTTGAAGTTAAGGTCATATTTCCTGGAATGGCACCGCGGATGAGGTCTGCGCGGGGTGTCTCTTGGAAGTATTGGACATTGCTGACCAGATTGTCTATGATGACCTGATAACGTGTCCAATAGGGAGAAGAACCTATTCAGGGACATTCTTATCAGATTATAGATGATCTAGTTGGGACAGTTGAGAGAGAATTAATGTTCAGATCCTTGATGTGATGATCCATTCATGTAAATGCCAGCATCGCGGCTGAGATT
>NMUG010006765.1:0-12414 GCA_002855965.1 Monotropa hypopitys | reverse complement strand
GAATTACAGTCTTGAGGTAGATTAGGGGTTAGGAGAATGTAGTTCTCACCTCGGGTCCAACCAAGGGTTCTCGACCTCCTTGACGGTTTGTGTCATGTACACTCCATGCTTTGAGCATGTCATCCGATGAGTGTAAGTCATCCTAGAGAACCGAATTCTAATCCCCGTGTTATATCTTAATCCGTGACTTGTGCTTAAGAGTCAAATATCCCGTGGTAGGTCCTATGTCACGATCCGTCCTTCGTGTCGTCGTGGATATTATCATAGTCATTCATTGGCCTAGGTTAGGTGTTAGAACCCACATTGCCATTCCGCTTAGTTTAACTTGTTTTCCCATTTTTCTTTATTATGCTTTAGTTTGTTAAGTTTTTCAATCCAAAACAAGAGGCTAGCGTCCTACCGCTTCTACCTGCAAACCTAAACTTCTAAACCGAGCAATTATCTTTAACTCTGACATTTCCCTGTGGACCGACCTCAAACTTATCCACTTTACTTGTAGAGTGTTTATTTTCGTGTTTATAAATTATTAATGCTTGGCATAGGCTTTTCCATTAATCAACGACCGGAAAAGTCCTTCCGACAAAGGTATGACCTATGAAGGGCGTCATTAGATTCGGAAAGAGAGGAAAGATCAACCTATGCTACATCGGACCTTTTGAGATTCTCGAAAGGATTGGACTAGTCGCATACTGATTAGCACTCACACCAGAACTAGCCAACATCCACGATAATATTTTACATATCAATGCTTCGGAAATATATATCAGACCCTGCGCATGTCTTAGTCCTACCAACTATTGAGATCGAAAAGAACTTGGCATACGAAGAGCGAACCATTCGAATCATGGATCGATAGGAAAAGCAGCTCAGAAACAAAGTTATTCCGCTAATCAAAGTTTGGTGGAAGAAACAATCAGGGAACGAGGCCACTTTAGAGAAGGAGAGAGAGATGCGTCTCAAATACCCACGGTTATTCGATCAAGGTATAAAGTTTCATCTTTAGTCTTTTAATGCAACTCATTTTAAGTTTGAGGGACCAACTTTTTATAGGTGGAGAGGATGTGAGGCCCCAACCCAATAATAGGCCTAAATTAAGTTAATTATTTCTAAAATGTATTTTTTGGAATTTTAGGAATTTATTAGAATTTATTTAAGGCTAAAAGAAGCATTAAAATGAAGTTTGAGGTTGAAATCAATAAAATAAAATAAAATAGGGGCTAAACCGTAAGAAAAGAAAGTTAGGAACCTAATCCAAGGCCTTTCCAAAAAACAGCGGACCGGACCAATTCAGTTCGGATCTAGTCGAACGGCCCAACCCAGAACCCGGACCCCTTGGACTGCACGGCAATAGCTCTGCCGAGCTGTAGGGTCAAGTCCCATCTGGACTAACCAGCCACCTGAGTGATGGGACAATACAGTCACAGGTTCAGATTGGCAAGTCAGAGCACAGTTGACTACAAACTTGACCCAGATTGGACAGGTCACTGAGCAGTTCAACTGGATTAAGGAAGGGTCAAATCAAGCCATTAAATGCACCTAACCCTCCGAATGGCTATGTAAGCACTTCACTCTCAGCATTCAAGTCCACACAAACACGTCCTCCATTCATCTAAAGTTCTAGTGAGAGAGTGTCATCCTCCGGACAGTCTGTGTTCGGCAGACCTCCACCTAACTCCAGAGCACTTGTTCGATCACTCTTAAACACCTCAGAAGCCTTCTAAAATACCTGAACCCCATTGTATGAAATCCAAGAGATTTTCACTGCCCGGACCACCATCCTCCAGACAACAAACAACTCGGCCAACCATTTGGGAGACCGGGAGCTCAACTCAGGTAACTATCAGTCCTTCGGTTATAATTTTATTAGTCTTGTCCTTACTTCTGCTCGACAAGACCATCAAAGGTCTTGGCCGCACTAGAATCAGCTCGGCAGCCCTTCCTTGGCTCTGCCAGAGCACCTTGGTATTAATACTTTAGCACGACAGAAATACCCAGTGTTCGACACTTAGCCAAATAGTCCAGACTATCATTTGGATCCTCCGGCTGAACTTATTTCAGCTCGGCACCTATGCCTAGACCACCACAGAACATCATTGATCCTTTTATAGTCTTGCCGACCTTCCACTTGCCGGAGCACCTGTGCTCGACAGAAGGGACTGTCCGCTCTTTTGAAACTTAGCTTTTTGAGCTCGGTCACATGTCCAATTGTTCGGACAATTAGTCCTAAAGCCTTATAATCATTTTGTTAATCCTTTTGACTAATCAAAATGACTGAAGCAGTGATTCTTGCACTGCCAAGGTTCAGCAATAGCCCTTGTTGGCTGCTCGGCAGTAAGAACAGTCTGTCCTTCAGAAGCTTTGGCCATTTGTGCTCGGCTGAGCTTCGGACTGGAAAATACCCAGAAACCTTTATGCAATCATTTTAACCTGTTTTGACTGATCAATAGCCCAAATCACTTGATCCCCGCACTGACAGTAATCCCTCTGTTCATTTGAAAGCTCAGTTCCCTAAGAGACCAACAACCTCTACTCTGCAAAGCTTTGTGAACACCTTTAGTAGCCCCTTTAACTGCTTCGGCAACTTGACAATAGGACCCTTCGGTCCAGGAGCCCTTCGGCTCATTAGATAAAGAATAAATATTGTGTACCCGACCAGAATGACCTCCGGACCAATGATAGGCAGTAAGGTTTATTTCTTGAACAAAATAGTCAGCCATTGTCCTTCGGACAGCAAGCCTTCGACCAAGAGCTTGGCCAACCGACTAGTGCCAGTCCGGCCAAACCTGGTCCAGTAGCTCAGATCGGCCAGTACCTTAGTAGTCCTACAAAAAGCCTAGAAATGATATATTTGAGTTATATTGGTAAATTTGAGGTGATTAGAAGAAATTCAAGGAAGAAACTATATCAAGGAAAAAGGTGAATCTCTACATGTCCTTGTTACTCGTATAGTTTTCAAGCATGCTAACATTTACAAATGTATGATTTATACTATTGAGCACCTTACTGTATTATGTTCATCTCTTTAAAAAGGAAAAATGGCATGCACTCTTTTATTACCATGGATCGGCAAAAACAAAATGATGTTTTATGATTGAACGGCATGAACAGTGATACGGTTTGCTCACCGCCGGGGGTGGGATCTGAAACCGGCGAGGTGGGAGTACTAAGGTTGGGATCATTAGCCAGGTGATCAACAGGTGATATCATGCCATCTCTTTCTGGGGTCGCTTCCTAAAACACTGGTACCGTGAAGAGCAACATGATAAGATCATGTCAGGAAATCCGAAATGAAAATGGAAACATGCAAACAAAAATAAGCTATGCACCGAAGTATGTTTCGCGAAGGCCATAAGCTTAACTTATCAATCACAAGTAATTACAGAAATTTGGTCTAATAAGCCAACCATTTACTATGTTGAAAAAGGAAGAAAAAAAGATTTGATAACATATATTGTTTATCTATGGAAACTAGTAACTTTGGCATGTCTTGATTCACTCTAGCTTTATGCTTATGTGTTTTCTAAAACTTTTTTTAGGTACCGAAGAGGATTAGCTTGGAGTTTTAGACTTTTTGCATTTTGATGTACTCTCTTTATATCAGCTCTGAGGTTGTAATTTGTAAAGGATCATGTGGGTAATAAGACTTTTAAACTTATGCACATCTGGATTGTTGTTCATGCTTCTGCTTTTCTCTTACCGCCTTGTGTTGGAATCCCTTAACTCGGTATCCAGGGCCTTGTCGGGTCTACCCATGGTATGACTTTGGGTGTAACCATGGCTAGTCACTGACTCAAGCCCAAAATTGGGATAGGGTTGTGACACCGTGCCGAGCAGCGATAACCTATGCTATCTGACGATTAGCAAATATCCCCTTGACGATATCACGTATGTGTGACACATACCGTGGATGGTTTAAGCAAAATACCCCTTGCGCGCATTGTAAACAATGAGTAGGTAGGTCAAATGGATTTGATAACCCCTACCTCATTTTCCTTTAATTAGTCTTTTTTGTTTAATTGTGTTTTACATTTATAAACAAAACCACAAAACCAACTCCTCTTCCAAACTAACTTAGGAAGCTCGATTCGATTCTAAAGACCATTCACTTCCCCCATGATCGACCCCTAAATTACCGTGTAAAACCCCATCCCGTAGGAAATTGTCTATTTTTAAATTCTAAAAGTTACATCTCCCAAAAATTCGATTTAGAAACCTAAAGGTTGAGGAACTGGCGAGAGCAAGGCCCGGCCGTAGGACCCTTCGACCCAAACCCAAAGAGACCCGAACAACCAAACTGCCGAGCAGTCGGACTGCCGAGCAGCGAGACCACCGAGTAGCCGAACAGTCATGTTATCGGGTTGCCGAGCAGTCATGCTATCGGATTGCCGAGCAGCTCAAATGCTTAAGGCCAGCCCTTCGGCCACCCACCCTTCGTCCAAGTCAGACAATGGGAAATGACAAAGACCTGACAAAAAGCAAAAGGTAAACTCTGAAAAAGCTGAACCTTCCGAGATTCTTGCCAAAAGCTATCACCACCAGGAATCCCGCCGAAAAGTTGTCGGGAATATCGGCCGATCGGTTGACACCACAACCGGACAAACGGCATGCGGCTAAAAGCTACAGCTGCCAGGAAATCAGACAGGCGGCGCCCACTGGTCGGCCAGAACTCTTTTGGCGCCAAAACGATTCCCTTCCCCTCCAGCCTATAAATAAGGATCCCAAGACCCTCCAAACTTCACACCAACTCCTCCAGAGCATTCTTACTCTCTGTTTCTCTCTCTAGAAAGTTATCCGGACACTTCACCGTTCGACACTTTACCGTCTGTCCAAAAATATAAAGTCTTTACTTGTCCAATCAGTCGGACAAGTTTCCCCATATCCCTTAGTGTTCGGCTAACTCTTTGCCGAACACTACCCGGAGCAGAGGAAATCAGCGAGTCTTGGTCCAACTGAACCAACCCCCGGTCAAAGCTCATCTCGGCAGTCATCCAGACCAGAAGCTCAGGTAAACTCTTGACCCCCCTTCGGTATACCATGTTATTGACCTATTCGGCAAGTCCTCCGAAGGACTTAGCTGCACTAAAGGACGTCCATTAGCCTCCTTTTAGCCCATACCGACGCATCCCAGAACTCTTTCGGCTCGGTAGTAACACCAAGTGCGCGGCACTTAGCTATAATGGGTCCAGACATTCCCTTGACCTCTGGCTGAACCATTTTCAGTTCGGATGACCTGTCCAGACCATTCCCGAACACGTCTGACCTCTCCCGTACCAACGGCCGACGTCCCAAGTTGCCCGAGCACAAGTGCTCGGCGGAGGGACAGTCCGTCATTTAGAAGCCTTAGCTTCTTTAGCTCGGCTACACCTTCGGTAGTTTGGACAGTTAGTCCTGAGATCCTATAAATGCCTTAAAATGTTTTCGACCAGTCCTAGTACCCGAAGCCCCCTTTCCCGCACTGCCAGAGTTTCCTATTCCGTCGGCAACTCGGCAGAGAACCCTTCGGACTAGTAACCCTCCAATAGCCATCAGTGGACTCTCGTCGGAGCACTGTTCGACAGAAAGAACAGACCTTCGGCCACTTAGGCCTTCGGCCAGAAGCTGAGCTTCAGCCATCAGCTCGGTCCAGCAGAGCAGTCGGTTAAAAGTTGACTAAATCTTGTGTTTTGGCAGATCCGAGTCCAACACCGCTTTAGTAGTCAAGTCAAGAAACCCAACCACATTCAGGTGAATCTCTATATACCATATTTACTCGTACTTTTAATGATGCTCATCTTCTTTGAAAATATATTTATAAAATCATGGAGTTTACCACTTATTTTGAGAAAACAAATGAGACATCAACTCTTTTGTTACATGGATTAAACGGTCGATTTCGGACGACAGGATATATAACTGAAATGGAGATGAAACAGAACAATATGATCATACGGCCGAAAAGGCACAACTATCATACTTAAAAGGGCAAAGTATACAAAGGAACAGTAAATGCTTGAGCAGCCTATGGGCAGATTTCGATGAAAAGCCTACGAGCGGGATCCTAAAGCGCAAAGACACTAATACCACTCGTTGAAAAGTGATGCCACTGGGGCAGGTATGAGTTCCCCGGTGATGCCACGGGGGCACGTGTTAGATCTCCGATGATCCCTCTAGGGCACGTTTCAGACCCTGGAGAGGATAGTTAATAATCAAAAGATACGACACAGAATCATACGAAGATTACCTCATAAGAACTGTTTTACGATTGAGTACTACAAATCCATGAAACTTGTAACAATGTTATATATTGAGTCACTCTAGATTTGGCTTATGCGTTTTTCTAAAATCCTTTTCAGGTCATTGTGAAGAATAGCTTGGAGCAGCCTAGTTGTCTTACTATTTTATTTCCTTTTTTTATGTATAGGCCCTCGAGCCTACTCTGTTGTAATCAAGTAATTAATAAAAACCATGCACTATTCTGGATTGTTCACTCGCTTCCGCACTCTATTATTGTTGTATGGATTCTTCAACTCTTTATCTTAATCCTTTGCGAGCTTGATCGTTGACCGGTCATGGATTCATCTCGATAATGGGATGGGTCGTGACAGGAAGTGGTATCAGAGCATGAGTTGATGAATTCCAGAGAACAAATCTAGAACTAGGAAAAAACGAGGCACACAAGTACTAAGCATGTAATCGTTAGAATGTAGAAATATCTTATATTGTGAAATTTTGTAGTTATGTCTATTAGCAGTGGCAGCGATTACGCCAGCAGTGATTTCTCCAGCAGCGACTCAGAGAGTGATCACGACATAGCACCACCTCCTGCAGTACCCGAAGAGGAAGAAGGTGAGTTATTCGTCATCAGTGAAGCCATCTAAGAACAAGCACATGCTGATTCAACGACGATGACCTCAGACCTCATAGCACGAGTAGAAGTCGGTTTCGAGGATAGCACAGAAGGGGAAGTGAGAGCTATGATCAACTATCACTTACGACTATTGGGACGAGCTTGCAAGGTGGCAATGGCATCTATTGAGCATTGGGAATTCGAACACCTCATGGAAGGAGCCAGGAATCGCATCCTACATGGCCACAACGATGAAATTCAACTAGAAGAAGCAATGGAAGAAGAACCTATGGAATGGAACGATCAAGGATGGGACCTCGACCAAGGAGGAGACCCCGACGAAGAAGAAAAGGAGGATCCAAGCGAGAATGAAGAAGAAGATATTGACATAGATCACAAGGAATGGGTCTATCCGCCCTATGAGTGGCCAAGTGACCTAGATAATTAGTGGCATTAGCTTCATATCTATCATATGTCTAAGTCATGCTTATGCTCACTTGTTTTAAAAGCATCTATTATCGTATGATCAGTAAGAAAATTTTATCTTTTATCTCTAACTATAGGTTTTATGTCAGAATGGTTAACACCCGCACCAACGGTCAAAGAAATCAGCAAATCACCGAGCTCTGAGATATGATACAAACCCTAGCAGGAGTCGTACAAGCGCAGCAGGAAACCATCGAACAAATGCGACAGCAACCTACGAACGAACCTCAAGAAGACGAAGTGGTCAACCCTGCCCAGCAAGCCAACAACATAGCAGTTGTAAAAGAATTCCTTAAACTCAAACCTCCGACTTTCTCAGGAGGCATTGACCCGATCAAAGCAAACGAGTGGATCGCCGAAATAGAGAAGAACTTCCGACTTCTTCGATGCTCAGACTTGCAGAAAGTTGAGATAGGAGCGTATCTTCTCAAAGAAGAAGTAAACCGCTGGTGGAACCTAAAAAGCATCGCTGAACCCAACATGATTTGGGTACGATTTCTGGAGATTTTCCGAGAGAAATTCATGCCCCGTGCAATACAGAACGCAAAATGTTTGGAGTTCGAGAACCTGAAGCAATGAGGTGCTATGACAGTAGCAGATTACGAAGCTGAGTTCACCAACCTTGCAGTCTATGCACCATACTTGGTGGCTAGTGATGAGATGAAGGCCCGAAAGTTCGAAGAGGGACTCAGGCACGAGATTCAGAAGATCATTCGCCCATTTCAACTACCAACGTACGCTGAGGTTCTAGACAGAGCCATCCTGGTGGAGCAAGACGTCTACGAAGCAAGACGCTTCAACAAGAGGAAGAGGATCCAGACTCAAGTAGGACCCAGTCACTTCAAGAAGGGAACTTTGGGGAGGAATCAACCAAGGAACCCAAGGCCACACTCGGGAGGACAAAGACCACCTTGCCCCAAATGTGGGAAAAATCATGGATGAGAATGCTGGGCTAAAGGACCCCTCAAATGTTTCGGATGTGGTAGAGAAGGACACTTCAAGAACAATTGCCCCGGCATAGCCACCGGAGCCAATACAACACAATTTGGAGGCCAGAGGACCAACACCGATAACCAAGGGAACTGAAACCAGAGGCAGGGAAGAGCTTTCGCACTTGTTTCAGATGACCCCAGAAATGATGAAGGAATCGTAGCAGGTATAATCTACATCTACAATCTCCCTACTTATGCATTATTCGATTCAGGATCCACACATTCATTTATTTCTGAATCACACGCCGATAAAATACCAAAGAAACCCGAACCATTGGATTTCGATCTATTGGTATCCCAACCAATGAGTAAAGGAGTCTTATGCTCAACAGTTTTTCGAAACTGTGAAGCTCATATAGGGGGAGTGCCAGCATTTATAGATTTAATACCCTTAGCTATGGCTCATTTCGATGTAATAATTGGTACGGACTGGTTATCTAAGTCCAATGAAAAAATCGATTTTGCTGTGAAACTCATCACCTTTGAGGCATCAGGAGGAAAGAAGTCTAGACTCTAGGGAGAGATGATTTCTTCACCACCTTGTTTCATTTCTGTGTCAGAAGCTCGACAACGTTTGCAAAAAGGTTGTCAAGGATACTTATGCAGTATCTCCACAACTCCAGTGAACCAACCCGTAGTAGACGACATTCCAATAGTCCGAGAGTTTCCTGACGTCTTCCCAGCAGAATTACCTAGAATGCCGATTGACCGAGAAATCGACTTCTCCATTGATGTTATACCCGAAGCTCAACCAATCTCGAAAGCGCCGTACTGAATAGCACCAGTAGAACTCAAAGAACTGAAGGCACAACTGCAAGACCTGGTGGATAAGAATTTCATCCGACCTAGTTCATCACCATAGGGAGCGCCAGTCCTGTTCGTAAAAAAGAAGGATGGAACTATGCGTCTGTGCATCGACTACCGAGAACTAAACAAGATCACCATCAAGAACAAATACCCGTTGCCACGGATTGACGACTTGTTCGACCAACTTCAAGGAGCTCGAGTATTTTCGAAAATCGACCTTCATTCTGGCTACCATCAGCTTAAAGTCAGAGCAGAAGACGTTGAGAAGACTGCTTTCCGCACGAGGTATGGCCACTATGAATTCTCAGTTATGCCATTTGGAGTCACTAACGCACCGGCAGCATTCATGGACCTCATGAATCGAATCTTCGCCAACCATCTCGATGATTTTGTGATAGTATTCATCGACGACATACTCATCTACTCAAAAGACGAAGGACAGCACGCTATCCACCTAGAAACCGTACTTCAAATCTTGTGAGAAAAGAGACTCTACGCGAAATTCAACCAATGCGAGTTTTGGCTCGAGAGCATCCATTTCCTCGGCCACATCATCAACAGAGAAGGAATTTCAGTAGATCCCAAGAAGATAGAAACCATTTCCAACTGGTCCGCCCCTACCTCAGTAGCAGAAGTCCGCAACTTTCTAGGACTCGCCAGCTATTATCGACGCTTTGTCAAAGACTTCTCAAAGATCGCCGTACCTGTGACGGAACTCACTCGAAAGGGACAGTAACACCAAGTGCGCGGCACTTGGCTATAATGGGTCCAGACATTCCCTTGATCTCTGGCTGAACCATTTTTAGTTCGGATGACCTGTCCAGACCATTCCCGCACACGTCTGACCTCTCCTGTACCAACGGCCGACATCCCAAGTTGCCCGATCACAAGTGCTCGGCAGAGGGACAGTCCGTCATTTAGAAGCCTTAGCTTCTTTAGCTCGGCTACACCTTCGGTAGTTCGGACAGTTAGTCCTGAGATCCTATAAATGCCTTAGCAATATTTTCGACCAGTCCTAGTACCCGAAGCCCCCTTTCCTGCACTACCAGAGTTGCCTATTCCGTCGGCAGCTCGACAGAGAACCCTTCGGACCAGTAACCCTCTGATAGCCATTAGTGGACTCTCGTTGGAGCACTGTTCGACAGAAAGACCAGACCTTCGGCCACTTAGGCCTTCGGCCAGAAGCTGAGCTTCAGCCATCAACTCGGTATGGCAGAGAAGTCGGTTAAAAGTTGACTAAATCTTGTGTTTTGGCAGATTCGAGTCCAACACTGCTTTAGTAGTCAAGTCAAGAAACCCAACCACATTCAGGTGAATCTATATATACCATATTTACTCGTACTTTTAAATATGCTCATCTTATTTGAAAACATATTTATAAAATCATGGAGTTACCACTTGTTTTGAGAAAACAAATGAGACATCAACTGTAATGACTCGAACTTCCAAATTCATTTTTAAATTCAATATATCGATATTTTCGTCGTCACTTTCTTGGGATACTTCAAAACATCTATAATCATCGTATGTCACTTAGAGTAAGCCCGGGTGAGTTGGAAATCCCCGGCATAACGTTTGTTGTTGGTTGACCGTCCGGATAATCCCTTAATCACTTCAAATTATTGACGACCTGATACGTTTTCCAAATCAGAAATTATTATTCATGAGAGTCATAGAGAATTCAATTACGAATCCAACGCAACTTGAATCGTCTCAATCGGAGTCCGGACGAAGAAGTTATGGTCGTTCCGTTGGAGCAAACTTGGAGAATCCGAACAGAACAAGTTTGCACCGGTGCAGAGATAAGTTGCACCGGTGCACAAACCTCCTGTTCACTTCTGGGCAAGTTTGCACCGGTGCAGAGATGAGTTACACCGGCGCACAACCTTTCTGTTCGAATTTTTGACAAGTTTGCACCGGTGCAAGTGAAATTTGCACCGGTGCAACTGCTGTCTGGACAGTTTTAGTGAGGGTAAACTTGTCTTTTTGCATGGGGTAATATATATATGACTTGGGCACGATTTGTGGGCATTCTAGGCCCTATTTTCTGCAGAATTCTCTCCCTCTCTACCTCCTTCACTTCCTCTCACTCCTCCCTCAAATCTCTTCATTTTGATTGAGGATTTGGAGAAATTCTCTCCTTGAAGGTTGTCAAGCAAGGTGAGAGCTTCACATCAATGGGTTTGGATCCTCTTGAATCGGTAAGAATCTCTCTCTCTCAATTTTTAGATCTAGTTCGTTCTTCCTCCATTGTTGCCTAACCTTTAGGTTTCTTGATTAATGGCTTGAAGGAACGTTGTTGTACGTGTTGAGGGCTTCGTAGTGGTGGGCTTGACTTACTCCGGCGATCATGGAGTTTTCCGGCGAACTTTTCCGGCGACTTCTCCGGTGGGTAACTTCTAAATCCTACTTATTATGCATAGTCGTGTTTCAATTCCATTCCATGTTTCATTGATTCGTTGATTATAGGTTCGTTGGGTATAGTTGAGTTACCCTTATATTCAATTCGATTCGATTATCATATGTCGGGTAAATGGGTGTCGTAACAATTGTCACTTGGGTGTCTTGTGATTATTTGTGGATAAATGTGTCAATTAAACCCCTTGGAGTGAGTCTAGGCACCTTGGAAGTCTTAGGCGCCATGTGTTTTTTAAAGTGCCCAAACGAGATAGAGTTGTGGAAGTAGGAATGAAATTGGGTTAAATTGTGTCATAAAGCATAGTAAGACTTGTGTGTGTAAATTTTGGGGTTTTGAGCTGAAATGAATAAGACTTGGGATTATGGTGAGGTGTATTGTGATTTGGGCATTTTATGGACAATAAATGTGAGTTGGGATTCTTATGGATAATGGAATGGGTTGCATGGCAAAATGGGTGTAAATTGTGGTATGTCGAATTGGGTGATAGTGAGGGAAACATAATGGTTTTGGTACGTAGGGCGATCTTTAATGACGTCAAATGTGAGGCTTGTGGAAGGGTGATAGGATTGAGATTACTTGTGGATACTTAGATGGTTTGAGTGGTAAGAAGGGAATGGTTATTGTGTGTCGATTTGGGATGAGGAAAATAAAATATGGAACTTGTAAAATGTAACGTGGTGTCTCACCTTGGTACATTCATGGTTGTCATTGCGGTAGTTTTGTGGTTTGGGTGACCTTCTTTGGTAAGGGCGTGGGAACCTTCGGGAATTTGACTTAGCCTTGGACTTGTTGTATCGAAATATTGGAAATGTTGTGAATTCACCCAAACATGACATGAATGAAATTAATGCAATGCACAACCAATACGGGGATGGAACCTACGA
>NMUG010006764.1:0-12415 GCA_002855965.1 Monotropa hypopitys | reverse complement strand
GATGGTTCCAGAATGGTTGGATTACCAAGTTGAACGGGTGGAATATACAATTTCGAAGGAGTGGGATCTTTAGGATGAAGCGTTTTATCAACTTGTTTCCCACTCCTTAGAACCGTAATAGATTTCGCATCCTCAAAATTTTGTGGAGGATTGGATGGACCAGACAAGAAATGAACTCCTTGGGGGTTTGGTTGTGGTTGGGTGGGAAATTTGCCCTTTTCTTGTTGCAACACCCCCAAGGTGTTCGTAAGCTTAGTGAGTTGCCCCTTTATATCCCCCAAAGTATTGGCATTTTGCTTGTTGATGGAGGATTGTCTTTGCATGAACAATGCAAGAGTATCCTCAAGTGATGGCTTTGAAGGCTGAGCATAATTTTGTTGGACTTGTGGGGGATAATTCGGGGCTGGAGGTTGTGGATAAAAAGGAGGTGGAATGGGAGCATATTGGGGTGGATTAGAGGTTGGGCGCAACGGTTGGTTGTAGCCCGGAGGTGGTCTCATTTGTAGGGCTTGAGTTGATTGGTTTCCCACTTGAACTCTTGATGATCTTTGAATCCCGGGTTATATGTATTTGAGAATGGGTCATACCGTTGGTTAACGACATTCACCTCCACTTGCCCGGTCCCTTGGAGAGTCTCCTTGAGAACCGGTAATGCGAGACAATCACGGGTGATATGACCGTTAAGGTCACATATGACACACAACTCATCAGCTATAGCCACCGGGGCTATGCCACTTACTCTATTCAACTCTAGAGCCTTCTTTCGAGAAAGTTGATCGACCTTTTTGTAAAGGTCACTCTTTTCTATTAATTGGAAAGAACCAGAAGAACTAGCGGGAACGTTTGGTCTAGACCTATCGAAAGGGTCTGAATAGTCCCAATATTGATTATTTTCCGCTAGTTTCTCCAAATTCTCCTAAGCCTCAATTGGACTCTTATCCAGAAACTCGACGTTGCACATTGTGTCGATGAGTTGGCGACTCGCTTGCGAGACGCCGGAATAAAAATATCCCACCTTTTGGTGTTCCTCGATCCCATGGTGGGAACACAATTGCAATAGCTCCTTAAACCTCTCCCAACAAGTATAGAATGTCTCACCTTCCTTCTCTTTGAAGGTTTGAATTTGGAACATGAGTTGTCTAGTTCTATGAATAGGAAAGAATTTTTTTATAGAAATGTTGTTGCAACTCATTCCAACTTCTTATAGATTGGGGCTTCAATGTGTTAAACCAACTCTTAGCCTTATTCTTTAGAGAAAAAGGAAAAAGCTTGAGTCGAGCCGACTCCTTTTGTCCATCATGGCTAACAATTGTCCCCATGATTTCATCAAACTCTCTTATGTGTGCGTACGCACTCTCATGGTCATTTCCATGGAAATGAGGGACCAATGAGATGTGGTTCATCTTAACATTGAAAGTATTGGCAAAAAGTGTAGTTGGAAGAACTATGCATGAAGATTGTGCAGTGCGTTCGGGATTCAATTAATCTCGCATAGTCTTTTCCGATGGGTCCACCATTTGGATATTAAAAGTAGGATTGTCTTCTTATTCTTCTTCTTCTTCCAGGAGTGGAACATCCAGACTTACTAGTCGGTAATGGTGATCTCTATGATATGATCGCATACACCAAACACCAACTGATTAGAGAAGATCGCAACTAACTCTAAATCAAATAACACCGTTCCCCGGCAATGGCGCCAAAAATGCTTGACCTTTTTTAAGATGTTTCCCAAGCGTAGGAATGGGACTAGTCGCGCATAATAATACCTGGTAAATACGGGATCGAATTCACAAAGAACAGAATTGTTATTCTTGTTTTGAGTTAAATTACATTGATTGATTTAGCGATAGGACGCTAGCCTTGCTTTTTATGATGATTTTGATTACACTAAATTATACTACGTTGATTAAAACTTGTTACTAAGGAGGGTTAAGCCAATGAATATTTATTACCCTAGGCTTAGGAAATTTACATTAACCTCAATTACTCGAACTTAGACCAAGTCTAGGTCATCATTCGGAAGATAAAACATTGATCATTTAAAAGGGATAGAATTTAGGCTTTACAAGGGGATAACTTAGTTGAAAATATTTTATCAAACACTTAGCGGGCCATCGCTCTAAGCATCAAGTGTGCCAAGGAACGTGTCTACACAAGATTCAAAGAGGTTAACACCTACAAGCTTTGACCAAAATTAAGGCTATACCCCAAGTCCAACTATATTCTATCCATGGAAAACTAGAGGCATGTGAAGTGACCTAAGCCATGGAGTAACCCATATCCATGGCTTTCCCTATCACTACTCACACATATATGAACTACAAGTCATTTGTTCCAACCCTAGAATTAAAGACATGAAAAGTTGTTAACACCTACAAACATAAATTAAATGAGAAGAGAAAGGATGAGCTTACCCACATGGTTAATATTTCGAGAAAATTCAGATTCATACATCAAGAACTTGGTTCCTACAAATCATTACAAAGAAGAAAGGAGAGAGAGAAGTAAAAAGGGAAGAACACTTACTCTATCCTTCAAAATATCCAAAAAGAGAGCTTAGGGCAACCAAAACCATGGTTGCCCTATATATAATTCCTTACAAAAATCATAAAAGTGGACAAAAACACCCTTGTTCTTATACAAAAGAAAATATAAAAATCTGTCAAAACGAAAGAGGATCCGGTTCTCTTTAAAAATAGACCGGTTCCTTTTTCTGTTAAATGCATTCTGCTTTAAGAGGGACCGGTTCTCTTTAAAAAGAGACCAGTTCCTTTTTCTCTACTTGACATACTGCTTCAGGAGGAACCGGTTCTCTTTAAAAAGAGACCGATTCCTTTTTGCTTCCAAAACCTTCTGCTGAAGAAAGACTAGTTCTCTTTAAAAAGAGACCGGTTCTCTTTGATTTCCAAAACTTTCTGCAGTAAAAAGAACCGATTCTCTTTAAAAAGAGACCGGTTCCTTTTTCTGCAGATTGTGTATTTATCTGTTTTTGGTTACTTCGGGCTTCAATCTTTCCATCTTTTGTCCTTCGACACTTGCTCGGTGCATTTACTTTGTCAAGCGGTATCTTGACATGGTTGATCATCTTCTCTTGCACGTGAGGTACTCTTCTTTCACCCATTTAATCTTGGAAAACCTGAACTTATTCACACAACTTACAAACAAACAATTACCGCATCGATGCTTGAATTGGATATAAAATACTGAATTTGTGAGTTGATTAGCCTCTTTAAACTACAAAACCAGAGGCTAATCATCTCTCTCTCCATGCTAGAGTGATGCAAATGGAGGCCACAATGATATTATACAACCCTAATACGAATTAGGGTATTTAGAAACCATTTAAGGACCAAAAGACCCAAAATACCCTTCATTAATAAAAAACTGCCCGAACAACTCATCGGGACGAGCTCCACTTCGTCCGGACGACCACCCATCCAAACTCCTTCGTCCAGACGCACCACCTCCATCGTCCGGACTAACCTCTAATTCGTCCAAAAACAACCCTCTAGTCACCTCGTCCAGATGACTACCACCCCTTGTCCAGATGAACCTTCAGTAGTCCAAAAATCATCCTTCGGGACACCTCGTCCAGACAACCACAATACTTGGTCCGGACGAGCAACACAGACTCACCTCCAAAACACTTCCTAACTCTCCCTAATGTTCCAATATCAAACTTAAACACTTCCCCATTATTTTGGACATCAAAATGATACTCTAAGGCTAATTAACGGCCTTCCCAAACTAAAACCACGACTCTTAAATGAGTATTAAACCTCAAGACTTGCAAACAACCTATTAACGTCTTACTAAGGCTCCTATTATCGCAACATACCAAAGTCCAAGGAATGAACATACTAGGAACTCCATGATTTACCCCAAATTAAAGGACAACACAACTCGATTGATCTAACGCAATACACCCAAGCACAAAACATGATAGGCGAGAATGATTACCATGCATTCACCAACACATATACCCATCCCACACCCTTCTAATATGCAACTTGGTATCATAAGATTTATGCAAAAATAATTAAAATGGATTCTCTTATTGAAATAAAGGAACATGTATTACATATCCTTAGTCATAACCTTAGAAAAACTCCTAGTCATAACTTAGTACTTAGTTTTAACTACCATCTTACAATCAAAAGTTGGCAGTCTTTAACACCAAGACTCTAAGCTTTCTCTCATTTGAACTCTATTGACATTTTCCCCTATGGTTCGACCTCGGATTTACCAAGTATCATGCTTCCCTCGACCTAGGCCCTGCACTTCCGACATTGCCTTTAAATTGACATCCTAGGTGAGTAAGCAATGAGCACCACTAACAATGTCTTGATCCATATATCAAATAACAATTGATATGCAATAAGAAGCCCATATAACATATGTTATACACATTGCTAATGTAAATAAATTACAGTCATAACCTATGAACCAGGTTGTCTAAGCATATAGGTTGGTTCCCAGAAAGAGCTTGATTGGTGATCAATTCTTTTGCCCAAAAAAATTAATCACCTGAACAAGTCCACTTCCAAAGCAACTCCATCTCAATATAATTTTATGCTTTTCATTTTGAAAACTTCATATAAGGTGCTCATCTCGTGTTCAAACTCGTCTCGTTTACAAATGAGCTAAAAATATAAGTTTGAGTTCATCTTGAGCCCTTAACGAGTCAAGTCTAGTTCATTTACAAATGAGTCTCTTTAAACGAGCTAAACTTATACATACGAACTGCATTTTTTCTAGCCGAAATAGGATTTGAAAGGAACATAAAAAGATTTCAATAAGTTAAAATATTGTAATAATTATTAAAAGAGAAAAAGGGCAAATCATCAAAATTACTGCAGATCTTTAAATATATACGAATGACATACCCTCATGTAGGCATTCAAAATCGAATTTGACAACAAATCAAAATCGAATTTGACAACAAATTGTTTTCTTTGTAGATGATTTTGCAATTGTAAATTTATACAATTATTCTCATCTTTGGATTAATTCAATTGCTACTTCTTGGGAAAATAACACTAGCCTATGTTTGGCCTCATTATCCAAATTTTATTCTTAAAAAATCAAACATTCACCATTGTTTTGAAATTAATTGGGATTCGGAAATTCAAGGGAACTTTTGTTATAACATTTGTATCTAAATAGAAGAATATGTATTTTCAATACCTAAAAGTCTAATTCGTATATATTAGAAAACGTGAAGGTGGTTTTAGTAAGTTATCTTACAATTATATATATATATATATCCTAACTCTAACACATTACACATAACATAGCCGCATAAGGAATTACCAGCGATTGAGGAGATTCCAGCGATCTCCTTCCTCTGGTCTCCTATCCTCTCTCTAGCGGTCCTTTCTCCTTCTCTAGTGACCTCGCCGCACTCCGAGTAAGATCTTGTTGATACCAAATTTGACCCAACACCCAGAATTCAACATATCAGTTTTTCGACATATCAAAATGCAACCCTAAGATATTCGGACTTCTCACGAGCAGCACCGACATCAGCCAGTGATGTCACACCAATGAATAAACATCGGTAAAGTGTTTAGGAACATTTATACAAAGATAAAATTTCAAGCCGAAGCGCAGTTCGGTACAAACAGTAATAAGACAGTCGACAAATCACCTCCTTGCAAACATTATGCTTCGGAATCAACAGAATTCCACACGAGCATCTAAAATCATGTTTAGGAATGGAAAGTCGATGACAATCCTGTTACTGGGAAGGCTACATAAATATTGAATCCATCTGATCAAAATTTGGAATTTAGTTGGACATAAACGCCTATCCGTTCATTTTTCACTGCGATAACGAGTCGACGTCGGAAATCGACAAACTCAATTTCTACGGACCCCATCTACAAAGTCAGACATTCCCTACAGAACAGATCTAATGGAAGAACAACAATCAAAGAGATGCACCTAAGGAATTCACTCTTGTTTAAAGCAAAAGGCTGACTTTCTAGGTTTTCCCAGAAAATGTCCAATTCAAGTCCGAGATAATTTCTAAATTTATGATTCAACTCAAGGAGCATCAAGATCTACTTTAAATTGTCAAAGACTTAGTCCAACATGCGACTAACCAAGCACAAACAGAAGCTTTGGACCAATTCTTGGCACGAGATTATTTTTATGATTTTTAATTATTTCTTTTAATTTAATTTTTAGTTTTTCGAGGTTTTTGGGCAGATATTTTCAAAAACCCGAACCAATCTTATCTACAAATCCACCTTCCTGTGTTCATCCCCATCAGTGGAGATGACATCATTGTCGCATCTATAGATGCGACATTCTTTGCATATAAATAAAGCCATCTCCTCCGATGGAGAGGGATCCCAAGCATCCCAATTGTAACAAAATTCATGTCAACCCAAATACTCTCGGGCAGAACCACTTTTCTACTTTCAAATCTTTACAAATTTTACTCAAACCATTCCAAATCACTTCTAAACTACCCCAAATCCTTTAAACCTTCACCAACCCTCAAAGTTCACTCAAGAACATTTTTCCCCAAGCCAAAAATCAGCAACCAAACCCTTTAGTCTATAAATCCAAACCCCAAAACCCTACAACCTACTTGCCAAAAAAACCCGAAAACCCAACAAACCTAGCCAAACCTCCGCCCAAATTCCCTCGAAAACTATTTTCTTTTTCTTCTCTTATTTCTTGAGAGATTTTCTTGATAGCATATTCTAATCTATAGTTTGGTATTAGTACTGGACTCATCCGAATGCTATGTCTTATTATATTTTAAAGAACTATCCTTATAAATCGTCTCCCCGAATTGTAAATAGCCAAGGTATACAAAAGATACAGTTTTCATTTTCGCACTTTCTTGTCATTTATACTTCTTTTCTTCGCTACAAATATAGATATTAAAGTGGTAATATGCTTATTCATGTTTTCTTCTCGTTAAAATTTGACACATGTAAGACTAAGCCTGCTACATTGTCACGAATCAGAAAAATATAAATACGTTTTCTTATCCACTAGAAAATGTAAAAAACATAAATATCGGCTCGTACACCATTTTTATTTAAAGCTTGATCTTTTAAAATCTCAATAAATGATATTTCGGCCTCGCGTACGGCTATGCCTACCGGCTGTTCGATCAAATATTTGAGATCTTGGAAAATTGTTCTTTGAATATCCTAAAAAGCATACTTGTAAAAATTGATTAATGAGTTTTTGGCTATTATACGCCTTTGCCGTTAAGCCAATCAATCGAAATTCGCAAGGGAAAACAAACCTCATATTTATCGCTTTCATTTTCATTTCGATAGCCCGACCTTACCGGTATGTTAATAATATGTATTGCCGTCTAGTTCGGATATACCAGCTCGGTTTATATATATGATATCTTATATACTTGCCTATACACACACACACATATATATATATATATATATATATATTGTGCATAATATATAAATCCTTATCCTTTTTTAGTGTTCCCTCCTCTCTGCCGAAACACTTTCAAAACAAAATCAAGTTTCCTCGATTCGAGTTGTTCGGTGAAATCTAGTAGCCGATCGATTTATATCAAAAGAATGCCCCATGAATCGGGTTATACCGGGTCATTTGTTGCTCTTTTGGAACTTCAAGAACCAAACAATAAATCTCTTCTCATTTTCTAAATCAAAAACTCTTTTAAAGCAAAAACCAAATTCCTCGATTCGAGTTGTTCGGTGAAATCTAGTAGCTGACCGATTTATATCAAAAGAATGCTTTGTGAGCTGGGTCATGCCGGGTCTCTCGTTGCTCTTTTGGAATTTCAAAACAAAAAAACAAAACATTTTTCAAAACAATAAATTCATTCTTCAATAAGTCAAATTCATGTTCAAAATTTCTCGATTCGAATTGCTCGGCGAAATTGAGTAGCCGATCGATTTGGATCAAAAGAAGAATTTGTGAACCGGTTCATGCCAGATTGCTTATTATTCTTTTGGAAATCTCAATGAATATTTTCAAAAAATACAATCAAAGCTATGTTCGGTTGAAAAACATAAAATAATAAAAAACATGAAATTTAATTCTTTCTTAAAACTTCCATTTGATAAATCATAAGACAGAGTCAAAATTCCGTCCATTCGAAAATACAAAAAGAAAGTCAAAAGCTCCGCATTCATTTTGTTCAAAACATCAGTCGCATATATTATTTTTTCTTGGCCGAGAAATCATTAATTCGAGTTAAAGAAAGTTTATTTTTAAAAATGAAGTACCACAAGGGTGAGTGTGGTGCCTAACACCTTCCTCATTCGTAACTAAATCTCCGAACCCGAACTCTGGTTATACAGACACCTTTCTAACAAACAATCGGTGACTTGGCACACCATAAATCTATGCTGAGTGGCGACTCTGAAAAACAGATTAATAATAGGATGTATATTATTTTGGCAATTGCAAAACTATTGTTAGGTCTGAACATTTTAAATTTTTGTCAAAGTCCAACCATCAATTTTCATTTTCTAAATATGTCTCACTAAAGTCAAGAAACGAAAGAGTACGTCCCGGGATGCGCCCTCCCCCCGGGGGCGAAGAAGGGGATGGAAATTTTTGGGGCGCAATTGATATCTCTATCTATCTCTTTCTCTCTCTAATCTCACTCGACTCTCTCTCTCTCTCTCTCTCTCTCTCTCCCGACCTGTATCTCTCTCTTGTGCTAACCACCTACCACCTCAGGTGTTGCGGTGGTGGCTGGTCCCAATTGTAACAACCCACCACGCCCTATACAATATTGTCTGCTTTGACTGTCAAGTCCCGGTGGACTTCCCAGGGGGTCACCCATCCTTGGACTACTCCAGGAAGAGCACACTTAACTAGAAAGTTCTAATAGACTTTGATGCCCACATGGATTTAAAAGGCCTTGTATGTTAAGGTTTCACAGCTTTCTCCAATTTCCTTATGTTTCCCCACTTTCCTCATGTTTCCTCTCTTTCCTCATGCTTCCTCAATTATTCTGTAAATTAAGCAAGACTTCACATAAATCACAAAATCATATACCACCCCTCCTAAACATGCACCTAGCATTTCCCCCAATTCATGTCATAGTCCAAGTGTGGGTCATGTATACATGGTGCACAAATAAAGACTACAACGTTTAAAATAACTATTACACTCACTCATTACCCATAAGAGGTTTTTTTTAATCTAACTTTGCCAGATAAATGTACTTAGATGCTTCACCTGAAACAAGTTCAATTGTTAATACCCATACAGATTGACATATTCCAATGAAATGAAAATTCTTATAAACAAAATACAATTTGCTTCTCTTTATTATTTCCCATCCATTTCAACCCTTAAATTACCCCCAAAACCAACCTTGGAACCCTTGTAATGATCTTCAAATCCCTTAATTAGGTTCCTTAACTTCAGTTTTGATTTTCTCCTTTTCTCTTATTTTTACTAAAAATGAACATCTGGTTACTGGCAACCCTTACAACTGGGTTATCGGTAACCCACCCTTTTGGATTTTTGGGTCTTGCTCAGGCTACCAGTTTTTGGGATTTCCAAGTTACCGGTATCTCGGACTTACAGGTTACCGGTATCATAGACTTATAAATTCCCTAATAGCATGTGGCTACCGATAACCCACTCAATTGGGTTACCGACAACCCGAGTTGCTGAATTTCTAATTTTTCCTATGCAATTCATCTTATCCACGACTCAACTTAATTTCTCATGAAATTTCACTTAACTTATAACTTTTTAAACTAAACCACATAAAACTCTAGCAAACATTACCCCAAAGTTATTCTACAAAATAACATGATTTAACATGAGTTCTTCCTAATTCTCTTAAGGTTTTTAAGAAAAACTAGATTCTCTTTAAAACCCTCAACAAAACCCTTAAAATCCAACGAAAACTCATGAATCACATCTAACAGAAATAGAATAGAAAATAGGTGATGCCCCAATTAAGCCTGCAACGCATACATCTCCTAGAGACACATCTTTATACAAGTTCACATATTCACTTTATTATTAAGTTTGTTCACCGCATGTCAACCTTAGCTCATCGACAATGCTTTTTCTAATGTAGTCGAATCAACGACTTTAATTCGCCCGAACTGGGCCGCCGGATTCCAACCACTGCAAGTATGCCAAAGGACATTTTAATCCATGTCCATCACGCCGTTAAATGCCTCATATATGGTACGAAGCCCTATTTACACCTTCATATGTAATGACCCAACCTCTCCTTGCATAATATTGTCCTCTTTGGCTGTCAAGTCCCTATGGACTTCCTATGGAGTCACCCATCCTTGGACTACTCTAGGAAGAGCACGCTTAACTAAGAAGTTCCAATAGGTTTGGGTGCCCCGCACGACTTTAAAAGGCCTTGTGCAAGGTAGATTCATGATCTATTATTTATAGCACACAACTTACATCCACCAAGCGATATGGGACTAATGACCTTCCTATGGGCTCAAGATTCATCCTGGGTGTCACAATCTCCCCCACTTAAGAACACATGACCTCAGGTGTGGGGTCAAGATCTCTCTGTCCCACATTTCCATTTGGTGCAGGCTCTGATACCATATGTAACGACCTGTCCCAACCTTCTAGTACTACTCCTGGTAATGCTGATGTTCCTAATCGACTAAAAGCCTCCCACCATGCCAAGGCTTCTGCTTTTAAGCTAAAAGACGCTTGTCTTACTTTTTGTTCATCTGTCATCTCAAGTATGTTAAACAGTCTTTCTAACCCTTTCAACCATATTTCCACTTCACTAGGGCTTACCATACCCTCAAACTCTACGGGGTACAACCTCTTAAAATGCTCATATCGGGTAATACCTGATTCTATGGCTTCTCTATCACCCCCGACAATGACCTGATGCTCTATGTAAGTGGCCATAGCCGTAATGAACCATCCACATCTCCCACTACCGGTGGGTTCCCTGGTGCCCTCAGTTGATTCACTTTGCCTTCCCCTAGCGCATTGGATGATCCCCCCTCTTGGCGATTCATATTGTGGCCCTGTTATCACATCACAAATAACCACCACAAACAAACATTAACAATAAGCGTTAGCGACCATCAAGACCACTACTTGACTCACTAACACCCTATAGTCCACTACAACTTTACCTTAGACACTCCTAAGAAAACTGTGTATCCCCGAATAACTCGTCCAAACTTCCAATTAGAAGATACGGTGTACGTACGTTCTTCCAAACACAACCAAAATTGGATGGATAGAAGAGAAGATTGTGTTTAACCCGTAATTACCCTTAGGACTGGGTGGAAGAACGTCCATACACCGTATCTTCTAATTGAAAATTTGGGCGACTTATTCAGGAATACACAGTTTTCTTAGGAGTGTCTAAGGTAAAGTTGTAGTGGACCGTAGAGTGTTAGTGAGACAAGTAGTGGTCTTGATGGTCACTAACGGTTATTGTTAATGTTTATTTGTGGTGGTTATTTGTGATGTGATAATAGGGCCACAATATGAATCGCCAAAAGGAGGGATCATCCAGTGCGCCAGGAAAAGGCGAAGTGAATCAACTGAGGGAACCAGGGAACCTATCAGTAGTGGGAGATGTGGACAAGTTCATTTCGTCTATGGCCACTTACATTGAGTATCAGGCCATTGCCGGCGGTGATAGGGAACCTAGAGAATCAGGTATTACCCTATATGAGTGTTTTAAGAGGTTGTACCCTGTAAAGTTTGAGGGAACAGTAAACCCTAGTAAAATGGAAATATGGTTGAAAGGGTTAGAAAAAGTGTTTAACATACTTGAGGTGATAGATGAACAAAAAGCAAGACTAACATCTTTTATCTTAAAAGGGAAAGCCTTGGCATGGTGGGAGGCTTTTAGCCGATTAAGAATGACACCATTACCAGAAGTAGTATCAGAGGGTAAGTGCTAGTCGTTATATATGGTATCAGAGTCTGCACCAACTGAAAATACGGGACCGAAGAGGCCTTGACCCCACACACGAGGACATGTGTTCCTAAGTGTGGGGGATTATAACACCTAGGATGAATCTTGAGCCTATACAAAGGACATAATGGTCATAGGTAGGGGAGATTTTGGTGGGTGGTCGTAGGTCCCACGTCGTTTGGTAGATGTAAGTTGTGTGCTATAAATAATAGATCATGAACCTACCTTTCACAAGGCCTTTTAAAGCCGTGGGGGCACCAAAACCCATTGGAACTTCCCAGTTAAGCGTACTCGTCCTGGATTGGTCATAGGATGGGTGACCCCCTGGGAAGTCCACTGGAATTTGACAGCTAAAGCGGACAATATTGTACAGGATAGGAGGAGGGTAGTTACACCAATGGTGGAGATGGTGGTAGGTTGCGGGGGTGTGGGAGATGATAGTGGGTGCACAATTTGGATGGATTTCCAAAAAGGGAGTACGATTTGGGGATTTGGTGG
>NMUG010006763.1:0-12415 GCA_002855965.1 Monotropa hypopitys | reverse complement strand
TGGATACATATGTTTAATTAAGATTTTCCCACAACTAGGGTAACTTAGGGCAGTAAATGAATGGAGCTCTTCGTTAATTATTGAATATTTAATTCGGTAAGTGCTTATTTGAATTTGATTCGTTTATTAAATGAATCGAACATGAACCTTAATTTTAAGTTTGTTTAATAAGTGAGTCGAATCTGAACATAACAATATTCAGTTCAACTAAACTCACAAACTTAAAATATATATACAAAATGAAGATTTTATGTACAAATTTATATATAATAAATTTATATGTGTAAATATATGTTTGTATATGTGCGAGGGTAAAATACACATTGTACTACCCATGCCGGTAAACGTCTGGAAATTGGATCTCTTGCTTATCTGACACTTTCTTTACTATTCTGAATGCTCTGCTGAGTCGCTCTTACTCCTTTCGCCACCCGCGCTCACAGAAAACTATTAGAGGACCTCCCGCCTCTAGCGACCGGAAGACTCTCGATGACTAAGTTAGTCCTGGTCGAAGAAATAGAAAACTGTAAGCACTAGAGAGTCTGAGAGCAAATTGGCATGTACCGTTCATCGATGGTTAATCTCCTGCTTATATACTTCTGCCTTGCGGGTTTCCAGCTTCCCGCCGGAAACGAGGTCTTCCTAAGACACCTCGTCCCTTTCCCTCATGTCTGCTGCATTCTGACGGATGTCTGCCACATTCTCCGACAAAAGTGAATGTTGGCACACCTTTTTACTATTCTTGGAACTCCAAATATTCCTTCGAGAAGAGAGAGTCTGACACGCGTGCCTGGCACCGTTCTCTGGCTATCTGACACGTGGACGACTCGTCTGCCACCACTTCCCGCATTGTTCCATTGGATGTCGCACTGGTGGATGTGAACCGCACATGGTCGACCTAATCCGCACAACGAGGGCTACTAGGGCACATGCTCAACTGTACCATACCTGGTCAGGCATGTGCTACTCTGGAAGACTATTCTCTATGCTGTGAGGATGCTAGCCGCACAAGGCTAGCCTGATCCACACAACGGAGATGCTGGTTACGGCAAGTGACTAGCTGTATCTCTCATGATTCTGCTCATGTCCCTGCCCAGTTGCCTGCCCAGCTACCAGGATGTTAGCCACACCGGGCCAACCTAATCTGTAGTGTGGGGCACTGTTGGACACATGGTTGGCTATATCAACTAGGAGATCTAGCACGTCTCATAAGATAACTGGTCGCCGCACTAAGCAGATGTCTTTCTGCACAAGGCTGACCTGATCCGTACTGCGGGATACTAATGATGTGATAGTCTGGGCCGAGATGTCGCTGATGCCGTGATAGTAAGATCATGCCCTTGACACGTGGCAAACCCAGATTAATCCCACCACAATTGCCCCTAGCTCTGGCTATCTCAGCCGTACAGCGGGAGTGGGCAGAGCTCTCAGCGCCCAAAATGGTACCGTTCCGCTTTTCGGATAAGTCCAACCATTATATTCTGAGGCGGTGCCATATTAAATGCATCATTAATACCTGGGGCCCACGCTCTCTACACGAGACTGATATGACCATTGAAAAGGCACTCCACGCGTGTCGCCGCTTCGATAAACGCAAAGACGCGCCTATATAACATTACCTTGGCCTCTTCTAGAATTCTCTTCTTTCTCTTGCGATTTCTGAATCCCTAATCCCTGAACCCTTCTTCTTCTTCGCCCTTCTCTGCGTAAGTCGAACTTCTCTTTTACAATGGGTTTCTTTAGGTCGCTGGTCGATACTCCATCCAAACTCGAAGCCTTCAGGGCTGAGTATGGCATTCCAGAGAATGTGTCTATCGCCTTATCCCCCGCCGATTATGATAGGGAGAATGCCGATAACAACACCTTCCATATTTGCCTTATCCATGTCGTGGAGGGTGAGGTACGATTCCCCCTCCACCCTCTCCTTCGCCACTTCCTGTGGTACTTGAATCTCTCTTTGATGCAGGTGGCGGCCAACACAGTCTGGGCTGTGATGGGCGTCGCTGCTTTGAACTTCCTTACAGGTTCAAAGATGGGCATCTGGGAGATCTTATACCACTACAACATCAACCATACTCGGGCTGGTGTGTGGTATTTGAAGAATCGAACGAACAGGTGCAAACTGGTCGAGTGGCTCCCGGACTCTTCCAGAGGGGACGACGATGATTTCTTGATCGTGACTGGGAACTGGGAGTTCACCCTCAGCTCGAGAAGAGAGAATCTGGTTCCTCGCAGAGACGGATCTCCTCGTCAGTATCTTCTCTTTCAATTTCATTTCACTTTCTTGCAAATTCCACGTATTAACTGATTTCTGACTCCTTGTTTCTTGTTTCATTGTTGCAGATGCTCAAGTGAATCGCAACTCCCTCCACAATAGATTCTACAAGTACATTGAGGTTCATAAAGCCATCATCTACGTGTATCCCTCTGGCGAACTTATTAACAGATCTGTTGAGAGACTGCTGAGCTACGTGCCGCACTATCGAGGATAACGCGGTGTGCGGCGCTCTACTATGGACCTTTACATTTCTCTAGCTGCACTAGCTCCTCTTGCCCCTGCAATTCTCGTCGTCAATCTCTCGGAAGAAGAGGACACTTCTAAAGAGGAAGAGGACGTTTCTGAGGAGGAAGAGGACGTTCTCAAGGAGTTTGACAAGTGGGCGACTCCTGCTGACCCTGACGCTGCTGGGCCTTCCACTCGAGTGTCGCCCAACCTCATTTCTGACTAGCGTGTATTGCGCAACTATGACGACGAGCCAAGCGAAATGGCTTCCTTCTCTTTGTTGGATGTGGTCAAGAGGACGGAGGAAGGCCGATCTCTTACTCTGCCATCGGTGGATGCCCAAGTAGGCGACAAAGTGGTAATCCCACCTACCACTATTCGGGTAACTCCTTCACCTACCACTGTTCGGGTAAATCCTCCACCTTCTCCACCTCAGCTCCACCCGGTCGATACTACGACGGATGGTCAACCATTATGCCGCACTCATCAGCATGAGGCTGATTCTACAGCAGATTCGCAGGCCCACAAGAGGCTGAAGAAGGGGCAAACCCAAGAGCTGCAGAAGGAGTTGGCCGCTGATACTCTTGAGGGCAGTTTTGCTGAGCCCTGGGATCCCGTTCTACTAAAGGAGGATGGGGTCGTTGTGAAGAAAGGGGATAGAATCTTCGACGGGACAGCTGTACACTGGCTCTACCGTACAATGATGCTCCCCATTGATGCTGTCGATGAGCAGAAGTACAACACAATGGAAGTATCCCGCCGCGCTCTAGTATACTCAATAAAGGTAACTACTATCCGCTGCCACACATGCTCCTTGATGATGTTTCTTTGTCTTTGCTTTCTTACATTCTTCCATCCTTGAATAGAAGTTGCAATGCTCAACCGAGCTCGACTCTCGAATCTGTCTCCTCCAGAATGAGCAGAAAAGGGCTTCCGAGAAGCTGAAGGCCTCTTCTGACCTGGTGTAGAGAAATATTGAAAAGATGGAGGCCCTCAAGTAGAAGCATGATGAGACCTAGAAGACGCTGGAGACGGTCAAAACATTTGATGCTGAAAGGGTCTCCCTCAACAACCAGCTGAAGACAAGGAAGCTGGAGTTGTAGAAAGCCCAGAAGCAGGCCCTCGACTCCTACACTAATGCCTACGATAAAGGAGCAGAAGCCACCAAAGCTAACTACGAACGCCAGTTCATCGACCAACTCCCATGGATCAAGGACTACTTCTTTGTAGAGATATGGAAGGAAGCTATGGACGTCTGCGGCGTTGTGACGGACTCCCCTCTTTGGACGGAGATCCCTCTATCAAGCAAGGCCTCATCCTCAGTAGTTGGCCACTCATTTCCTCAAGATCCTCTCGGGACAGCTGTTGGGGCTTTTGTTTTAACTTCTGTCAATCTTTCCGCTGCTTAAGCCTCTGCTGATCCTCCTACTGAAGATGGCCTCCTAAACACCCTACTGCTGGGTTAGTGGAGAAGACTCCTGAGGAGGAAGTGGTTGAGCTACAGAAGGCCTAGGCTGCATTTCTTTTATTTTCTTTGCTTGTATTTTTCTTCTTTGTACCCTTGGATGTAATGAACCCCTTTATGAATGCTGGTGTTTCTACTTTGTACTTTGTCTTTATAGTTTTCTGCAAATAAGGCTTTGTCCTTGGGACCTTTGTATCCTTAAGGACTTCCTCCTTTTGATCCCCATCGCGTTAAGGCGTCCTTGGAACAGTTAGCTTCCTAAAGGACCTATTCTTGCTAGCCGCACTACGGGAACTGTTCTTTCTTAGATCTTTGGATCATCTTGGGACTACTTGGTCCCGTGTAAGATGGCTCCATTGGCCTCTGTGTGGAACTTAAAGTCAGTTCTTTGGGATTTGTTACCCTCTTAAGGTTCTAACCTGACTATCGAAAGCTGAATCGTGTAACAGTGAAGAACAAATATCCTATGCCGACGATCGACGATTTATTTGACCAGTTGCGTGGTTCGACATGTTTCTCGAATATTGATTTACGTTCCGGTTATCACCAGTTATTAGTACGGGCGGAGGATATCCCTAAGACGGCATTTCGCACTCGTTATGGTCATTATGAGTTCGTGGTCATGCCATTCGACTTGACGAATGCTCCAGCTAGGTTCATGGATCTCATGAATCGTATCTTTCGCATCCATCTTGATCGGTTTGTTGTGGTTTTTGTTGATGATCTTCTTATCTATTCGGCTTCAGAGGAGGAGCATCAGATTCATCTTCGAGTTGTGCTAGAGTTGTTGTGAGAACATCGTCTTTATACCAAACTTGAGTTTTGGCTTCCGGAGGTAAAGTTTCTTGGCCATGTTGTTTCGTAAGGTGGAGTTTCCATTGACCCGAGCAAGATCGATGTAGTTTCTTTATGGCCGCGTCCCCAGAGTGTTTTTGATGTTCGCAGTTTTCTTAGACTTGCGGGTTATTATCGGCAATTCTTTCTAGACTTCTCTCGATTAGCGTCACCCATGACTCGTTTGACCCGAAAGGGTGTTCCATTTTCTTGGGATGATGATTGCGAGATGGCTTTCGAGGAGTTGAAGCGGCGATTGACTTCAGCACCTATTCTGATTGTTCCCGAGCGAGGAGTTGGCTATTCGGTCTACTGTGATGCTTCACACGATGGCTTGGGATGTGTGTTGATGAAAGGAGGTAAGGTTGATGCGTATGGTTCACAGTAGTTGAAGACTCACAAGCGAAATTATCCGACTCATGATTTAGAGTTAGCGGCTATTGTTTTAGCCTTGAAGATGTGGTGGAATGATTTGTATGGCGAGAGATTTGAGATATTTTCTGATCACAAGAGTTTGAAGTACTTGTTCACGCAAAAGTAGCTTAACTTACGGCAAAGGCGTTGGATGGAACATTTAGAAGATTATGATTTCGAGTTGCATTATCATCCGGGCAAAGCAAATGTTGTTGCGGACGCTTTGAGTAGGAAGTCTTCTCACTTGGCTAGCTTAGCAGTTCTTGACTGGAGATCGATGGAGGATTTAGGTCCGTTTGTTCTACACGCAGAGGAGACCGGAGAGTGGGCTACATTTTGCAATCTATCTATTCATTTAAAGCTTTCTCGTTGGGTGACTGAGGTTTAGGCTGACGATTCAAAGGCAGCGGAGTTGCGCGCAAAGTTTCTTAGCGGTGATGCTCGACAGGGTTGGATGATTCATGCATATTCTAGTTTGCATTATCTTGGTCGATTGTTCGTTCCTGATTCTTGCCAAGGAGGTATATTGAACGAGTTTCACCATTCACCATTGGCGGTTCATCCTGGAGGTACGAAAATGTATCATGATCTTCGATGACAGTTTTGGTGGCCAGGGATGAAAAAGGATGTGGCAGTATTTGTTTCTAGGTGCCTTACTTGTCAGCAAGTAAAGGCCGAGCATCAACGACTAGTAGGATTACTTCAGCCGTTGCCGATTGCAGAGTGGAAGTGGGAGCATGTGACGATGGACTTCACTTCGGGCTTTCCGAGATTGCCTAGTGGGCAGGATGCTATATGGATTATTGTTGACCGACTGGCAAAGACGACGCATTTTCTACCTATTCGTGTTGCCCAGTCCGTGGATTCCTTGAGACGGTTGTACATCATAGAGATTATTCGACTTCACGGTGTACCATCATCTATCGTGTCCGATCGAGATCCCAGGTTTACTTCTTGCTTTTGGCGGAGTTTGCAGGCTTCACTTGGGTCGAAGCTTATGTTCAGCACAGCTTTTCACCCTCAGACCGACGGTCAGTCCGAGCGTACCATTCAGATTCTGGAAGACATGTTGCATGCTTGTGTGTTGGACTTCCAGGGAAGTTGGGTTGATCATCTACCATTGATCGAGTTTACATACAACAATAGCTTTCATTCGAGTATTGGCATGGCACCTTTCGAGGCATTGTACGGTAGGCCATGCCGCTCACCCATGTGTTGGCTAGACGTTGGGGAATCTGCTATCATCGGTCCCGAGATGACACAGCAGATTACGGAGCAGATCAAGACCATTCGTCAGAAATTGCTTACGGCCCAGAGTCTCTACAAAAGTTATGTGGATCGACGTCGCACTCCTTTGTCTTTCGAGGTTGGTGACCACGTTTTCTTAAAGAGTTCACCTCGCCGCGGTATTTCACGTTTCGTAAATAAAGGGAAATTGACTCCTCATTTCATTGGATTGAGAAGATTGGGGAAGTTTCTTATAGACTCGCTTTACCGTCGAACATTTCTATCGTTCATGACATTTTTCACATCTCCATGTTGCGCAAGTACGAGCCGGATCCATCGCATGTTATACATTGGTCAAATGTTGAATTGGAAGCCGACGTGTCCTACGAAGAGAGGCCAATACACGTTCTTGATTCAAGAGAACAAGTGCTATGTGGGAAGACGATTCCTTTGTTGAAGATTTTGTGGAACAACTATAGAATGGAAGAAGCAACTTGGGAGCGCGAAGACGCGATGCATAGCAAGTATCCAGAGTTGTTTTGATTTTTTCTTGTTTTGTTATTCGGTTTGGTTTGGATTTGTATGAACGCTTATGCTCTTATCTTTAAAAAATTCGGGGACGAAATCCTTTTAAGGAGGTTGAGGTGTCACGACTCATGTTTTTCTAAGTTAATTTCGGTATTTAATTATTTATCGACGTGGTAAGATCACGTATGACCTTGAGTAAGGGTGTGGGAGAGCCTCGGGACGTCGATTCGATGCGAGGAACGTTGGAGAAGTGTCGGAGTTTGAAGATTGGACGAACCAGAGTCAAAAGACTCATTTTTGGATTTTCCTGGTCCGGTCGTCCGGACCATGGCTTGTGCTCGTCCTGATGAGCCAGGCAGAAAGATAGCAGAAAGTTTCAGGTTCGGTCGTCCGGACGACGGGTTTTCCCATCCGGACGAAGGTGGTCGTCCGGACGACGGTCGGGCTTTGTCCGGACGATGGTCACTGAAAGTGCGATTTTTATGTTTTTAATGAAGGGCAGTGTGGTCTTTTTCTACTATTTCGAACTCCTAACCCTAAAAATCGTGTAGGAGCCTCCCTTCTCCTTCATTTCACTCAAGACACTCTCTCTCTCTACCTCTCAAAGACTCCATTGATGCTCCACCTTCTCTTTACCATTTGAAGATCTTCCATGGTGAGTTTGAAGAAGTGGCAAGGAGGAAGCTTGCTCTACACCTCAAGGGCTTTCCAACAAGCCAAATATTTTCGACATCCACCGAATTCGGATTCTTAGGGTTTTGTTCCAAGCTTCAAGAGGTAGGGGATATCTATCTCTAGTAAGGTTTTAGGCTATGGTTTCTCTCCTTGTCTCTTGAAATCTAGTTTGTTTACACAAATTTCGTATGTCACATGTTTGGGTCAAATTGACCTAGGGTTTGTGTTTCAATCATGAAATTTATGGGTTTATTAGAGTACCTATGATCATATGCATATTGTATAATGTCTAATTTCATGTTGTGAAAACCTACAAGAAACACCCCAAATCCATGCATGAACTATATGTCACAAATTAGGACTTTGGGTCAATTGATAGTCTTTTCATCAAATTGAGTTTGGATACATGCAATTGGGCCTAAATAAGACTTAACAGATGGGTTTTGAGTATGGGTCATGTTTCATAAAAATTGGTCGCACATTGCCTCATGTTATGTAAATTGGAAATTGTAAATGGAACGAAATGAAGTAAATCGTGACCACATGGACCTTTAAAACAATGATTGACCTTGATACAATTATCAACGGGAATGGACTTGATTTTTAGGGATTCCCGAGTTTGGATGACTTGTAACAACGATGTGGGATTGATATGTTCTTATGCGGGAATGGAATTGATTTTTAGGGATTCCTGGGGTGGTCGCTCCACCCACGACATTGTGCACAATGGGGCAACGTGAGCCCTCCCAATGGCCTTTGGGAAAGATGGATTAGGTTGGTTTAGTGTGTTGACGAGCCACTATCTCATCCTTACCCTATCAATGTTACAATGACAATTGGATGAATACGGAATGGACTTGATTTTTAGGGATTCCGGGATTCATACTATTTTGTGAGCTATCGATAAATGCGGGATGGACTTGATCTTTTGGGATCCCGGGATTTATCGAGGTTGACATTAAAACACTTGTGGACTATACTTGAAATGGAATCACTTTACATATGATATCTTGCAAACATTGATATCACCACGAACTCATGGAACATTGATATGGAAATGGAAGGGTAATGCACACTTATATGGATGCTTGATTTTAGTGTCCTTGGTAAATACTCTCACCTTTATGTTGGCTTGTAGAGTCACATTGTAGAAGTCGGATCATTGCCTTGCATTGTCTCATGCATATTGTTTATATCATTCTGTACATTCACACACTTGTTCACGCTTGTCTAGAACATTATAGTTGATAGATATTTCCCTACTTTGGCATGATACATCCTTCTTTTTAGACTCTGCAGGTAAAGAACCTCTCATGGATGATTTTGGAGCACATTGAGGTTTTGAGTTCTTTAGAAGACTTATGCATTTCTATTTATTTTCAAATTAGCCCCTTTGGGTTGTAATAGGAGTAGTGGTTCGTAATAACTAAACTTCTCTCTCTCTCTCTCCCTACTTCTATGTGTTGGACTTTGTGTTTATTTCCACATTCACTCATGGATTTTCATATTTATGTGCAATGGGATGCTTGGGTACTTAGACTTATTTCAAATTGCTATGAACCATGTTTGTTTCCCCATTTATTAAATGATTTTAAAAAATGGTTTGAAAATCCGTGGCGTGACAGCGGATGCTTGTCGCATTGGGCCTAGCCTTATCCACAAATGAGGTACCAACCTTACTCCTGGCTAACCAGATTTTGTTGTGATCTTAGTTGTGATCCCCTAACACCTATGCCGCACTATCAGGATGTCTAGCCCACTAGGCCTAATCTAATCCCAAGTACCACATAGCTATTGGGTCCATAATAAGCTTTATCACTCAAGTTCCAGTCCAGATATTGCTCAGGGAATACACATCTGGCTAAATCCTCCATGATCCAGTCTCGTATGTCCCTCAATAGAACTCCCATGTTGTCTGGATGTTAAGACATAGCAGGCCAAACCTTATCCTCAGTATAGACTCTCTATGGACGTACTACTAGCCAAACCTGGGGGGATCCAGACTACATATCGTGTTGCCCATATACCGCACTGTCTGGATGTTAACTCTGCTTAGTTGACCTTATTACGCAGTGCTATATATTGGTAACAATATCATATTGAGTACATAATCATACTCAATGCCTTTACCACACCGAATAGTTGCACAAGGTGACTGAATCCACATGCCACGTGGCTAATCCAGATTTACCCCACCACAATTTTCCCCTCAGCTTTGACTGCTTCAGCCGCACTACAAGAGTAGGCAAAGATTTCCGAGCTGTTATAAATGACGTCATGCGGTTAGCCTCCAATTTATAACTACCACTCATTTATAACCGACAGCAATCATTACTTTTTTAATGTGGTGGGACCCATGTGTTGCTATTAATACTGATTTTACGCAAATCAAGGTAAAATTTTCGAACAACTCAAAGTTTTTTCGTTTTCTCTCCTCAACCATGCCATATCAAACAAAATATCCTCTCAAACATTCCACCCCTTTAAATACTGACTCCAAGCCCTAGGCCCAGTTTCTCTGAACTTTCCTACCTTCAACAATAGTAAGTAATTCCACAAACAATCTTCATTTCCTCTTGTTTCACACATAACTCTTTCAAAACATGGGGATCTTCCGGGTTAGAGTGAACGACTCCACAAAGTTGGCTTCCGGGAGTACTTCAACATCTCGGACGATGTTTCTATCGAGCTTGTCGCTCGCAGATATAAGTCTGAGGAGGCTGATGACAACACCTTAGTTATACCTTTGATAGACATTTTCGAGGCAGGAATCAGATTTCCCCTTGAGCCTCTCTTTTGTGACTTCTGTAGTTATACGGGCCTCATCCCCACTCAGATGTCCACCAACATGGTGCACATCGTGATGGGGATTGCAGCCCTGAACCGCATAATCGAGTCCAAGATGACCATTCACGAAATTTTATACCATTATATTGTAAACAGTAACAGACAAGGGGTTTAGTATTTCAAGTTTAGGGCTGAGAGGGGTAAACTAGTCCTAAATATCTCGGACATCGAAAAGGGTAATGACGATGATCTTCTCATCATCAATAGAAATTGGGAGTATGTTGTTGGCGAAGAACAGACTTGCTTCCTCCCGCGGCATGACGGAACCCCTTATCAGTTCCTTCCCCTTTCAGTTCTTACTTCCTTATTCTGCTTTTCAAAACTTCTTACGACTCTCTTACTGATCCGTCCTGTGACGTCTTGCAGCTGCTAAGAATATCAACAAGAAATCCTTGAAAAATAAGGAATACAAAGCTATCGAAGTTGAGCGTTCCTTGAACCACACAAGTTCTCGTAGATTTACCCTAGATAGATCCATTTCCAACCTTCTTGAGTACGTCCCCCATTATCGAGGCTATCGCGGAGTGAGACAACCAACTTTAATAATCAACCCAAATCCTGAATCCCAGAGACCACCTCAACCAACCGGAACTCTAACCAGAGTACCAGGTGTTAATGTTGACAAAGGGAAAGTTGTGATCATTGAAACTGGTGCTTCTAGCCATACTGTCCCTGACCTGATACTTAGCCCGAACAACCAAGGAGACGACATGACCCGATTCAATCTTGACGGAGTCTAGCAAAAACTTGTGGATAACTGGATCCGCTCTCCACCAGTTTGTCTAGATGCCACCACTGCTTCCTCAGATGCACTACCAACTGCCGCACTGGCAGTTGTTGTCACCACCGGCACCAACATCTATCCAACCACTGCTGCCAAAACCATACCTAAACTTGTCTCTGCCAAGCTCAAGTCCACACAGGTTACTGCACCTCTTCCCCCTGCCACTGAACCCATAACTGCATTCTTACTTGTAGCTATAATTCCAATCGATGTTGAGACTCTAGTCCCTTTTGAAGCTGAAGAAGATATTCCTCCGCCCAAGAGGGCCAGGACTGAACGAACACGCCGACCAAGGGCCAATTTTTACCCTACCCTATATATCTCTCTACTGAAGAAAGGAGGGGAGACCTTTATGTAAGTGACTAACCAGGTGGAGAAATTTCCAACTACCTTGGGTCTGTCACAGGCAATTCTGCTGCCGAACGATATGAAAATAGAGAACTAACAGAAGACATTAACCTTTTTGCCTCAGCTTGCGCAAGCTCTTTCAAGGTAACCCTCCACGTACTCTTACCTAACTTCATATGCACAACTTTTTGCTTACTCCTTCTCTCCCACTACACTGCAAGCCGTTCAATGTGCAGCCGTACTGAACAAGAAACTATCTAATCTATGTGTTCAGTATGAGCGTGAATAAGTCGTGAACAACCAACGTGCTGCACAAATTATCAAGAAGGATGAGAAAATTGCTATACTTACCAAAAAGAGTGCCTAGTTGGCTGGTGATGTGCTGATACAGCAGGCCCAGAAAAAGCAAATTCAGCTGGAGGCCGACCATAATTTCAACAAACAACAGGAGCTTCTAGCAAAGGTCAAGGTTGAAGATCTGGAAGAGCAAAAAAGAATAGCTATAGGACATCAGGAAGAAATGAAAGTGGTTGCCGAGAAGTACAAGCAGCGATCCATTTCCCTGGAGCAAGCCCGTGAAGAGGTGTTTGAATTGAAAGAAAGTCACCTTCAAGAAATCAAGAAGGCTCGGGAGGAGGGGCATGCCGCTGGATCTGCTAAAATTGGTGAAAAGTATCTGAAGGAATTTACTGAGTCACTCACTGGCTTGGAGGATTCAATTTTTTCTAGGTACTGGGGAGGGGCATTAGACTTTATGGGAGTGCCATTGGATTCTTCGCTTCGCACGATG
>NMUG010006762.1:0-12415 GCA_002855965.1 Monotropa hypopitys | reverse complement strand
GGTGCTTTAACAAGATTCAATATTGAATCACAAAGATATTAATTTGAATCATATTAATTAGTCACACTTTTTATAACTCAAGAAAAATTAAAAGGTTTTAAAAAAGCTAGTATACTTTTCTATTTGACCAATTCACCCCCCCTCTTGATTGTATTGTGGAATAACAAAATTATTTTGAAAAGAGAAGATGAATGGAAAATATAAGAATGTTAAGAAAATTGAAAAGAATATATAAAGTAAAAAGTTTCTATATTGGCAATTAAAAAGAGAAATGAGTTAAATAAAGGATTAAAAGATTGGTCTTGGAAATGAGCACTAATATAACATTCTGAAAGAAAAGAAATGAAAAGTTATTTTTAAGAAAATGGAAAATGAAAGAATGGTTTAAATAAAAATGAATTTATGAATTTCAAAAAGGATATTGGGAAAATATTAAAAGGATTGGAAAGTAATATGATTATTGTAGAAGAAATTGGCAAAAGAAGTATTTTGGAAAGAAGAATTGAAAATGAGTGAAAATAGAATGTTTTAAAACAAAAGAATAGCTTTTTAAAATATAGTGATCCATAGCTATATTTTAGTTCCTTTATATTATATTTTTCTTATAAGTATTCACCAGCTTTTCCCAAAGCTAACCCTCCATTTTCCCCATTCAGGTATTGCTGTGATGAGATCAGTTTAGAGTCTTCCAGTCCAGTAGTTGTGAGGAGTTTTTTAGAGTATTAGGAGATGTTGTTCCAGTCAGTCCAGGTTTTCCAGTTTCAGAGCTTTTATGTTATTTCTTTCAGATGTATCTATTGTTTCAGTTTGAGAGCTTGTTGGACATTGTTTAGCCCTGTTGTTAGAGTTGGTTTGTATTCTGTTTTAGCTGTGAGGTTTTGAGCTGTTGTTGTAGCCCCTTTTGTTTAGTTGTTTGTAGTTCATTTTGTATAGTGAGTTTTTATTTCAGTTTATAGTTTATATATCAGTTCAGCAGTTTTGTTTTAATTCTTGTTGAGAGTAGTGTTTAGTTTAGTGTTAGTTGTATGCCATGTGTCATCTTGTGATAACTGGCTTTTCAGTTATCTGGTATGGGGCATGACATAACTCCTCCCAAATCTCACCCAAAAGTCTTTCTCAAGCCAATCTCTCTCTAGCCTCCTCTAACTTTCTCCCAAGCACATAAATCACAAGTATAATGTGATTAGGGTAAATCCTCTTAACCCTAATCAAATTTTTAAGCCTAATGACTTCCTTGCCCCTTCTAATTACTTATTATTTACTCTTGGAGCCCATTAAACTATATATATACTTATTAATTAATATATAACTATTTTATATACTTAATCCCTTCTAATAAAATATTGCAAACCCCGTTAGCTTAATTAATTCAATATTTTATTCTTTCTTGACTTCTTATTTTTATTATTCGATAATTAATAAATTTTAATAAAAATATATGGGTGTGACACCATTATTTAGCCCAGTGGAAGGGGTCAAACTCTTTACTCATACCTACTCCATTATCTACCTTAGTGAAAGGGGTCAACTCATATATATATGTATATTCACTCGATTATCTACCCCAGTGGTAAGGGCCAACGCTTATATATACCCACCTGATTCTCTATCCCAATGGTAAGGGTCAGCGCTTATATATACCCACCCGATTATCTACCCTGCTAGTAAGGGTCATATCTCCATGTTCTCCAGTATTTCTTTGAAAGCCGCGTATCTAGACGGCACACATTATCTAGATATTTGATACAGAAATCCACGTGTCATTAGTTTTCTACACTATGGATTAGGTCATCCCTGTGCGACGTGATATCCTGGTAGTATAGAAGAAAAGTTATACAGTCTCACACATGCAAGTGAATCTCTAGTATAGTCAACCACATGCAAGTCAACTCACTCGCACTATGGATTAGGTCAGTCATGTGCGACTCGACATCCCGATAGTGTGGGACGAAGTTAACAAGCATGACAAATATAGCAAGCGACGTGTACATATATTAATTGATCAGTGTGTAGCGATTAACACACGTGTCCTAACTATTCGTACCTAAATAGATATAATTACATTTTCTGTGAATACACGAAGTATTCAAATCTCAAAAGGATAAAGGCGCTATCCAAGGAAGAAATGTCCATAGATAATCACAGAACAGATCAGATTTGCCAAAGGATAGGGACGAGACATCCAAATTAGATCATGATAGCTAGTGAGAAGCTGGTAATTCAGAAGAGCTCTATAAAAGCAAATGATCAACCCCACAGGAAAGGTACATACGAATTTGGCTTATGAACAACATTTGTGCTTTCATAGAGTTTTCTCTCAATCAAGGACTAACTTAGTCATCGAAGAGCCTTCCGGACAACAACGGCGAGAGGTCTTCTAACCCTGTTTGTGAGTGTTGATACATGAGAGAGCGTAGCCAGATCAGCAAGAAGAAGCAGATCGATCCAGACAAGTAGTACATTTATGGAGGTAACTAGTTACAAATTTTACCCCCGCACAACTACTATTAAGAGAATGTAACAATTGGAGAATTTCAAACAAGCGGAGGGAATGTTTGGTATGAGTATGGCTATTTTGACAAGAGAAAAGAAACAACTTGGTAATGATTGTTGTGATTCTACATTTTCAATTATAATGATTGATTATTCACTTTTTCTCTAAGAACTAATACTTTTTTTAAAAGATCTATCATAGCATTGTGGTGGGAGAGTTATGGATAAGAGTGCAAGGAGCTTCAATGGCTAGCAATGAAAGTGCTAAGTGACACTTGTAGTGCAACGGGACGAGAAAGAAATTGCAGTACTTTTAATGTTGTCCATTCAAAACGAAGAAACCATTTGGAAACACAACGGTTGAATGCATTGGTTTTTGTAAAATACAACATGCAACTTGAATTAAGAAAAGTAAAGGCAAGAGAGGTGTGCGACATATGATCCGATTTGTTTATCAGATATAGAATCCGATGATGAATGCATCACCGAGCAAGAAGATTCCATTCTACCCGAAGACCATTCATGGATGGACATCCAAGAGTGCTTCAAAAAAGATGAAATTGTTGGCAAAAAGAGAAAGAGAGGTATAATTAAAAGTTTCAATTTATTATATTCAATTTAAACCCTCTATAATTACACTTAAAACTAAACTCAAGAACTTCTTTGAATGTAGGGCCAAGAAATATAAATGTTTATGCCAAAAAGAAAGGGAAAAAGAAAAACACTGATTCAGATAATGAAGAAATTGAAGTGGTTGTTGATGTGAAGTCATTGAAGAGGAGGAAGAAGAAAAGCAAGATGAGTTAGATGAAGCATCTATGCTAGATGATGAGCATGATGACTATGATGAGATGCAATGCAACTATCGATCATATTTAGACTATGAACCATGTATTGTTTGCATATTCGAAATTGTTGGAAGTTGTGGATTTTGTGATTTGTGATGGTTATTGTAATAACCCGGAATTTCAAACCATTTTTTAAATGAATATAAAATCATAAGAAATGATAAATAACTACCATCCATATTTAATTGCCCATACATACATACCAATTGAGAGAGATAAAGAACACATCCACATGAAATAATATAAACAATGTTTACAAAACTTTTACAATTTACAACCGGGAAATAAAGAAAGAAATACATCAAATGGTAGGAAAAGACCTATCAACTACCATGGTACCAAACTCTGGTGCTGGGCAAAGAAAATCTGAAACGTGCAGCTCCATTCCAAAAGTAGGATCCAGTATCTAAAAATATAGGGTTAGGCAAAAGCATAGTAGAGAAATCTATATCCAAATATCTTTGAAATTGGGGTGCATGGGTACTAGGGTAAGGAATGTGAAATATGCATACATGAGGATCTCTTTTCATTTCTAAAAACCATTTCGACTCAAGATCATTCATTTTATTACTCAAATCCAACTTGAGACATTTTCCCAAAATACTCAACTTTGACGAAATCAAAGGAGATAAGTCAATATATTCAAAATTCTTCCAAAAACACTCAACTTTGATGAAATCAAATGAGTTAAATTTATAGATTACAATTTCCTCCACATTGACGAAGTCAATAGAGTACAATGTCAGCCTTGACAAATTCAATGGACTATCACAATCAATATTATCCATGAGTTATTAGGTTTCATATACTTCCGCAGTAGAAGCCCGACGACTAGACTACCCGTATAAAATAATTCCTAGTATTCTCTTATCCATCGGGAGGGCCCAGTGCAAGCCCCCATTTCGCAATGTCGTGAGTGCAAATTCTACCACTCCGAGAATGAAATTCCCGGAGAATGAATTTCCCATATATAGCCAACCTAAATAATCTTTCATATTTTAAGGCTTTTTACTCTCAATTCATCTAGATTAGGGCAAAATCCTCCTAATCGTTCAATTTGACCCAAAACATGATTTTTGTAAACATTCTTTCAAATATGATTTTTTTAAAGAGTCAAAACGCTCGCTAGATCCCATTTCCATGACATTAATCTTTTCAAAAAATTCCCTATTCGGGTGTCATTTTCTTTAGTTGGTTCTAGCATGCCATGGATAACATGAATAGTACCGATATGAGCCAAAAATCTTTATTTTGGGATACCTTCTAACCTTTGTTCTTTCTGTCTAGTTTCTTCTGCTCCTGCAAGGTATTTTTTGAGATGTCCTGCAATCATTAAATCTTCCAAAAACTTCTTGTAAGTATTGCAGTCTTCAGTTATGTGACCGAATTCCTTATGGAAACTGCAACGAAGGCATGTTGCTTCCAACTCTATTTGATTTCCTCCTTTTTTTTGCCCATCTCCAGAATGGCTCATACTTCATCGGCCAGATCATCCGGTAGATTGGAACATTGAAATTAGTCCGGATAGCCTTGTAAGCCTAGGACCCTGGCTTGGGTGCTTTTCGTGATGCGAATAACACTTCTTATTTTTCTACTTTCTTCTCTGCATGTGGTGGCGATGATTTATTCCTTTTCTGCTTCGAATTCTTTTGACTAATAGCATTTGCCATTTGGGTTTTGTGATCAGATCGCTCTGTTTCCCGAGCAATCTCATCCTTCACCTTCGCATGCTTCTTCACTCTGTCCATCAACTCAATTATTGTCTCCACTGGGTTCATTGTGAGAGACTCGTGTATTTTTTCCTGAACAGATATCCCCAATTTAAAGGTTGCAACTGTATACTTCTTGATGCAATCTTTAATTTCATTGTAAACTCCCAAGTATCTTCTTACGTACTCCCTAATGGATCCATTTGATTTCTTCCTTAGGGACATCAAAGAATCAAATTATTTTGGTGGCTTCGATAAGTAAGGAATCTTGCTACAAACTGCTCAGCAAGATCCTCCCAACCCATAAATGAGTGTGGGACAAGAGTATGATGCCAATTTAGGGCAGTTTCTCCCAAACTGAATGCAAACATCTTGCAATATAGGTCTTCGTCTCCGGCATTCATGATCATGGATTATAGGTATGCCTTTAAATATGCCATGGGATCTATGGTCCCATTATACATCTAGATTTTTGGTTGAACAAAATTCTTAGGCAAGGATACCTCTCGATTTAAACACACAGAGGTGTTTATGCCATCTGCTGTAGTGCCATCTTGGCACTTTTTTGTGTAGTCCTCTTTTCTTCGAGACGACGATTAAGCCAATCCATGATTTCATTCATATTTGGGGGCAGTGGATCCTGTCTCCACACAGTATCTCTGGGGCAGCTATCTTCATCATGGTTCCTCCTTTCTCACGCAGGATTTCTGGCTTCCCGCGCTCCTTCTACATGGTCCATTGCTTGCTCATTTTCTCTTACTCTTTCATTCATTCGGTTGTGAGCAGGATTTCTGATCTCCCATTCATAATTTGTTCTTTCGTATCTTGCCGATCTGTCCCCTTATTGCATTGATGCTCAGCTCCTGTCATGAGTTCGACTTATCTGATCAACATGAACAGGTCTGGGTAAATTTGGGCTCCCAGGCCTATCCTCTTGATCATGGTGACTTTGCTTTTCCCGAATTTGTTGTGAGAATGATAGGAAAGGTCTTCTTGCCTTCTCCTAGATCCACTCTCTTACCTCTGATTAGTATTTTGAACTCTTTCTCTTCTCATCTCCTGGATCTACTTTTCAAGCTTTTCAATTATATGGCCACGTCCTTCTACGATCCTTTCCAAATTGTCTTCCCTCTTGGTTTGAGAATGGGATTTGGTAGGACTTTACTAGAGCGATTCCCGTGTCGTTGCAGACTACTTAAACGGGAACGACTGGCTAGATATTAATAATTTATAAACACGGAAATACAGACTCTACTTAGTAAAGTGGTAAGTCCGAGGTCGGTCCGCAGGGAATTAATAGAGTTAAGAGATTTTGCATAGAAGAGAGGTTTAGTTTTGCTGTAGAAGCGGTAGGACGCTAGACTTTGATTTTGTTTTCTTTTACACCTAAGAAACTAAAACATAAGTCAATGAAAGGAGGAAAACTAGTTAAACTAAGCGGAATGGACACGTGGGTTCTAAACACATGACCTAGGTCATGCTAGACTTCTCTTATATCCCATAACAACGCGAAGGAGGGATCACGACCTAGGACCTCCCACATAATGTTTGGCTATCAAACACACGTCATGGGTCGAGAGATGGCATAGGGGCTAGAATTCGGTTCTCTGGGCCAACTTACACCTCAGGTAACATAGCTCAAGCACAGAGTGTACATGACACAGACTGTCAAGGAGGTTAACGACCCTTGGTTGGACCCGAGGCGAGATCCACATGCTCTTAACCCCCTATGATACCTCAAGACTACAATTCTCTAATGATTTGTGGTTTCTAGAGGAATTGGACAAATGGATCACTATGTTGAACACCTAGCGAGACATCGCTATAAGCATAGGTCGTGCCATTATTCATGTCGACGATCCATCAAATAGATTAATACCACTAATCTAAGACCCTAAGACATAATCCTAATCCACTATAGGGGAATTCGTTCACTTAGATATTTTGTCGAATACCTAGCAGGACATCGCTATAAGCATGGGTCGTGCTATTATTCATGTCAACGACCTATCCAATAGATTAACACCACTAAGCTTAGAGCCTAGGTATGAACTCTATACTCCCACAACCACAATAATTCAGGTCAAATATGGAGAGAATCCAACACAACCCGAGGCTTGGGGTGCTAGTCACCCCATAGCCAAACCTAGGAGGTTTGCGCTCTATTATATCTAATACCTCAATAAACATGGAAAGAACATAGACATAATCATCATATAAATTGAAGTAAGAAATTTATTAAATACAACACATGAAATAAAATACATCAGTAGAGAGAGGAAGAGGTTGCTTACAATATTAAAGGAGGGAAAAAACCTCCAAGCTCCAGGGATGCCCCTCAAAATGAAGGAAGAAGAAGACCATGGAGAAAGAGAGAGAATCTCTCAACGTCCCTAAACCCTAAAACTATACAAAAAGATACATATCCCGAATTATACATGGGTATATATACCCCCGACCCAATATAATTACAAAATACCATCAATGAGGTTCGCAAACTGCAGAAATACAAAGGGGGACCGGTCCCTATAGGTACGGGAGACCGGTCCCCGTTGCTTTTGGAAACCTACTGCCCAAAAAGAGGGCAAAATATTGTGACACGAAACGAAAGCTCTATATAGTGGATATTGATCTCATGACTAGGAATGCAAAGCAAAGGGAACTTTGTTTCTCAATTGACATGCTACAAGCTATAGTTGCCCAAAGGATCAAATAGGTCTTTCTGGTTATAATGTAAGGTAAGGGAAGTGTATCGTGCTAAGGGATTAACTTCGAATGCTTGAGAATAGGCTATATACAAAAGTAGAGGGTAAATCAAAAGACAGGTCCCTCGTCATCCAAATTTCTTCTCATTTTATCTTTACTTTTTAACTACGCCTTATTCTTTTTTCATTCTTCTCAACCTCCAATACATCCCAACAACATGAAGAACAATTGTTTCTTCTATACAAATGAATAGGTGACAGCCCAACTTATATGGTTTCCAATTTTGGAATTTTCTATAATTTTTCTAGGGGAAAGGTACACCAACAATGAATACATAAACATAAACCTCCTTATATCTTCCAAATACATATTCAATATGGTTTTAGCCATTCTCAAATAAATGATATAGAATTTAAGGCTCAATCAAGAAAAATGGCTCATGTAAGGGGCTCAAGTGGGCTAGCAAGGGGTATATGCAAGAAGGAACTGAACCGAATCAAAATATCAAAGACCACCTATAATCCTTTCCTAAGACCAACAATAATCGTGCATGCCAACCCAAAAGATATGACAATGATAGTGAATTCCCAATGCTAAAATGAAGGATAATCATATCAACAATGAGTAGGATTTGTTTTCGTGATAACAAGAGTTAACTTGACACCACTCTAAGGAAAGATAAGACACTAAACTCACTTGGGCATAAGTATCTACTAAACTAGCCTTCTAGATGATCAAGGTGCGGCTCACAGGCGACTTAAGCCTATTTTTAACGTGAATTGCAAGGAAGTTAAAACTAAGTGCCAAAACCAATTCTTGCAACAAGATAGAAAAATGACCTAATATGCCACCTACAAGTCTCATCAAAGCTCAGCAAAATCCTACTCAGGCCATACAGTTAAAACTCACAATATCCCAAAATCCATCCAAAAGTAATTCACTATCTAAACTAACGAATCCGCCACATGGATGAAATGAGCTATATTTTTTTGCCTGCCTCAAATGAAAAAATAAAAGACAAGCGAATATACTAGACCGCCGATTCAAAATTTTTAAAATTTTTAAGACTTTAAAATGGGACTAAAAAGTAGAAATAACAAAATATAAGGCACAAGCATGTGAAACATGCGCGACTCCCCCTACAAACATTTCTTGATAACTGAGATTACTTTCAAAAAATCATATTACTTTTTTTTTTTTTTGGTTCAAATGGAAATTTATATAACAATCACAAAGAAAGGAAACTTACAACATCCAACCCGTCAACAAAAGAAACATTAAAAAAACAAAAAGCAAGTCCATGGGGTTTAAACAAAACAGGATCAAAAAACCAGCACAAAAACGCAGTCCAAAAAACAGCCAAATATTGGTTGATTTAGTCCAAGTGACTGATTCCGAGATAGTCTCGGATCCAGAATTCTCTAATGGCGATTGGCATTGTGTCAAGGATGTTCAAATTTTTTTCACTTTCAGCTCCCATCTTGGCCAGATGGTCCGCACACTCGTTGGCACATCGTAGGATGTGGCTGATCTTTGCACCCGTCCTCTCCATTAGCACCTTTGTCTCTTTGATAATATAATGGTTTGGGTTGGTCACATCCAGTTCGCCGTTGATCATATCCACTGCCTGGGATGAATCAGATTCGATTTCCACTTCCTTCATGCTCTTCTCGTAAATTATAGACACACCACGATAGATAGCTCACAGTTCTACCGCTAGGCTGGACTCCCATTCCAATTTGTCGTGGAAACCCAGGACCCATTCTCCATTCTTGTCTCTGAACAAACCGCCAGAACCTGCCTTTTTGTTGAACGCACTCCAGCTCCCATCAATATTGAGTTTCAGCCCTGCACACGGAGGTTTCCATAATGAGCACACAAAATCAGGTAGTTTGCTGGTATTAAGAGATTTGAAAGCAAGGCTGAGCTCCCTTGCAAAGCTGGTGCTAGCAAAAGCAATAGAAACCGCATTTGGTTCGACATAGTCAAAACTCATACGGTTCCTGCTAAGCCAAATATGCCAGAGAGAAGCAAGAAAGGTATAATCCCTCTTGCTCCCACGATCTTTGCAACTGCCAAGGCTTACTTTCAGATTTTAAGGAGCCAATCCAGGAAAAGACCATTCTGGATGGGTCTGCACTAGCTTCTGCCTTTTACTAAATCCCAAACCGAGGATGAGTGTCTGCAATTGCAGAACAGATGGGCTAAGTCCTCGACCTCAGTGTTACATCTAGGGCATTGGTCCGAAGAGGTCATTCCCCTGTGAGCTCTAAGCAAATTTGTGGGAAGTTTATTAAGGCATATAAGCCAAAGAAAAGTTTTTAGTTTGTGTGGGCATTTCAGTTTCCAGAGCCATTTCCAACCAACATCACTTTGAGGGCCGTTGTCACTAAGCGCTTGACAGTCTTTCACGTAGAAACAACCATCTCCCAAAAGTGACCATATTGGAATATCAGTGTTGGACCTAGTCCTATTCAATAAGATGTTAGACATAAGGTCAATTATGGAAGGTTGGATGATATTGGCTAGACTCCCGGGGTTTCAGACCCCATTTTGACATAGGCTGTTGACCTTAGTCATCAAATTAGTGTGTGGTCCTGGGTAACTATCCGCGAGGGGGGCTTCCCCCACCCACCAGTCCTTCCAAAGGTCAACCATTGAACCATCACCGATTTTCCATTTGGTGTGTTTCCTAATATGTTCTCTAGTATCAATTATCCCCCTCCACGTGTTGGTGGCAGATCTTTTCCGTGGCCACTCATAAGCAACAGTGTTTCTAAGATATTTGTTGTTAAGGGTTTGGACCCAAAGACATTTTTCCTTGATGTGCATTTTCCAATAGAGTTTTGATAAATGGCTTGTGTTGATGGACTGGGCTTTTCTAATTCCTAGACCACCTTTATCATTGGGCAAACAAACCAAATCCCAGTTAACAAGATGTATCTTCCTCTTGAGTTCAGTGTCCCCCCACAGAAAGTTACGATTTAGTTTGTCAATTTGATTGCAAGTGTGAATGGGCAACTTAGCCGTTTGCATGGAGTAGATAGGGATCGCAGAAGTGACATGTTTAATCAGGGTTGCTCTACCAGCAAGGTTGAGGCTGTTCCTGGCCCACCCCATAAGTTTTCTCTGCAATTTTTCTATAAGGTCATCAAAGGTGTTACGGGAGATACGATCATGAATTAGAGGGACACCCAAGTATTTGCCGAGGTTATCCGTAAGTTGGATTTGGCAGATCTGGCTCAGATGTCTCGCCAAAGGCCTAGGGGTGTTATTGGTTATGAACAACTTGGATTTACCGAGATTGATTTTAAGCCCAGAAGATTTACTAAAATCATTGAGCACCTTGATGATAAGTTTACAGTTTTTCCTATTGGCTTGGTCAAATAGGATTAGGTCATCAGCATAGAACAAATAGGATAGAGGGTTCTCCAGGTTACCTAGACTAATACCTTTCCACAGGCCTTCCTTTACGCTATCTAGGATAAGGTTAGAAAGTCTCTCCATGTATAGCACAAAAAGGTATGGGGATAAGGGGTCTCCCTGGCGAAGACCAGAGGTTGGTTTGAAGGCCTCAAGAGGTTCCCATTTCCATAAAACAGTCATTGAGGTGGAAGAGATGCATTCCATGATAAGGTTAATGGTGCCCAAGCTAAATCCAAAGTGAACAAGTGTGTCCCTTATGAAGTCCCAAGATAAGTGGTCATAGGCTTTTTCGAGATCAATTTTAAAAATAGCAAAACCCTTTTTGCCTTTTTTAGATTTGAGATGATGAATGACCTCTTGTGTGGTGATAATATCATCAGACGTGGACCTCCCTTGAATGAAGCTACTTTGGAAAGGACCTATAATATTGTTTAGACTAGGCTTCAGTCTATTCACCAACAGTTTAGAGATGATTTTGTACGTAACATTGCATAAGCTGATAGGTCTGAACTGAGAGAGTTTCTCAGGATTGTCGACCTTGGGGATAAGAGTGATGAAAGTTTTGTTAAGGTAATTAGGGATTTTTTGGGTGATGAAACAGTTTTCCACAACATTGAAAACATCCTTCCCCACCAAATCCCAGTGTTTTTGATAGAATAAAGCATTCAGACCATCAGATCCTGGGGTTTTAAGAGGGGCCATACTATTGATGGTTTTAGTTCTGGCATGCTGATGGGAGAGTCCAACAACTCGGCTTCTACATCAGATAAGGTCTTAGGGGGGGATTTCGTACAGAGCTTATGGAGGGGAGTGGAAATGGAGAAGAGGGATGAAAAGTCGGATGCCACTAAGATTTTAATAGAAGGGGGATCCTCTACCCACACATCCCCAGGACCTTTAAGGCGCATGATACAGTTAGATTTTCTACAGATTAAAGTGGCCAAATGGAAAAATTTGGTGTTCTTATCCCCAGACACCAACCAGTTCACTCTGGATTTTTGGTGCCACAGTAATTCTTCCTGGGAGAGAATGGCATTATATTCGTCAATGAGATCTCTTTCCAGGAGAATAAGGTTGTGAGAAGGATTGACATCCTGGGCTTTCTGGATCCCAGCAAGCCTACCTCTAACCCATTTTTTCTAGCGAAAATATTACCAAAAGTCTCACGGTTCCATCTCGAAAGGATGTTACGCAGATTGTTAATCCTACACTCATAATTAGGGCCAACCCAAG
>NMUG010006761.1:0-12417 GCA_002855965.1 Monotropa hypopitys | reverse complement strand
CGTTTATATTTATATTAGTAATGATATGGTGGAAAGTTATATGGAAATATTTACAATTGTAAATGCATATGAATAGTTTAGAAGTGAAAGGCATTCAGGCATGATCTTTGAAATGAATTGAAAAGAGTTAAAAACATTTATATATGTGTAAGGTAATGGCATGCGTAGGACGTATATTCATACCTAGGCTAATTGATGAGGCACATATGATGCATTGAATTTAAAAGTAATAAGGACTTCCGTGTCCATGGAATAAAGCGTATTTGAATCTACATTATCAGTTGAGTGTTATACATCTGATGTCGTGGTTTTCTTTTGTAGAAATAACATGTGGATCTATTATAGTGTGAACTGATGCTCTGGTATTGGTATTTTTAGTAATAATGTTGTTAGCCATTGTATCTTGGATGTAGTATCCTTGAGTTGGTTGCGAGATTTCGAGATAATTGTGTGATGTCAGATGAGTGCCTCGAGTTCTGGTTTGAATGATGTCTAGCTAACGTTCCCTTTAGATTGGAAGTCTTGGGAATCAAAAGGAAAAAACATGATGTTCTCGAAGTGTTGGAGTAGAGAGTGGAGTGTTGGTTCTTGTCACGCCCCGGATTTTCAAACTGTTTTTTTTTTAAAGTGATTATAATTTAAAAATAACTAATCACAATCCCAACCGAATGAAACATCTAGGCATGAGATGAAATAAAGTGCGGAAAGAGAATACAATTATTTATTTCATTAAAACCCTTTCTTTAATTACAAGACACAAGATGGTATAAGCACCACTTCAATTACAAAAAAATTAATAAAAGGATACAAGCTCCAAGAGCCTAAATAAAATACCAAAAAGGGACTTCTTTCTTCAAACCATGATGGCAAAGTACTCCAAATGCAATGGGTCCTCAAGGACGAGGATCAAACCTAAAAAAGAAGAGGGCGTTACGCTAAGTAGGGAAAATCTATGTTCTACCATGGCTAAGTTTGTCGTGGACTCGTGTGTGCTTGTCTAGCATGCAATATATGATCCAACGATACATAGTATGTATGACAATGATCCTCACTCTACAAGAGACAAAGTATAACCCCTACACTACCATGCAAGGATGGACTCATTTCTTTTCATGTAGTGTATGCCATGCATATTGGGTTTAATCTCATTGTTGCCATGATTCAAGTCGTTCCATTATCTTTTCTTTGATTTCATTTTCACATGGATGAACCCGGAAATCCCATTATAAGTCCATTTTCGGTTCACCCTACATATGTCATACTATGGATCAGTACGGAAATCTCATCATAAGTCCATTTGCCACTACATCCTAACATCTCATACTATGGATAAATCTCGGAATCCCATCATAAGTCCATTCCATATTTATCCTACTATCCCGTTTTATCATGTTTCAGGTGTGTAATGTTAATAGGGTAGGTTCGGTATGGTTGCTCGTCAACAAACCATCCTTTCCAATCTATCGTTCTCCAACTCGTTGGGAGGGCCAAGTTACCCCCATTGTGCACAATGTCGTGGATAGCGCGACCATCCAGGGAATCTCGTCATAAGTAAAACCCCTATCGTTACCATTCTTAGTCGAAGCTAGCATTTTATTCCACTTCGTTACATTTGTAAATCATAGTGATAGATTCATGATTGATCACGAGTAGCCCTCATGGGGCACATCCTCAATATTCGAAGTACATTTGCTGTGTTGATGTTTTGTGTCATGTGACCAATGTTTCCTAGCCAACGCTAGTACGAATGTTACCAAGAATCCAATGCATTCTCAAGCCTAATCTAGTTCAATATGATGCAATCTCCCTAGCCAATGTTAGTACAAATGTTGTGACCATGCATAACTTAGCCGAATGCTAGTATGAACACCCATGCAAGTTCAACTCTTTTCACCTTCAATTTCAAACCTTATAAATCATACCACGCTCTCAATTTTCCAAAATCACTCAAGTCAAGACATTCTCTAACGAACTCATACAACCTCAATTGAACTTCAAGACCCATCCGGGCATTTTATCAAACACCATGCCTGTATCAATTTAAGGGCTACAGATATGATTTCCAAACATCTTCTCACACAAGGCCTACATCATCTTGTCTCCAAATCAAATCCAACTTGTCTAAAACATTGAATTGAATTGATCATAAAAACCTCAATTAACCCAAAAATCCCAATTCTGCCACAATTCCTAACACTAGATTTTCCCCAAATTTGGGGGTTTTCACCAAAATGCAAGGGACATGAAATTGACTTAATGAACATTAAATCTTAACCCTAGACACCACCATTATACCTCCAATTTCATATATACATGACTAACTCTAGGGTAATTTCTTCATTAACACCCATAAACTCAAATTCAACCAAAATGGACATCATACATGGGGGAGAAAGAAGAAAGAAAAGGGAAGTCATGTTAGGCATAGAGATTTCCTATCTCAAATTTGAAGAGTCTTGAACCCTAGGTGAGGGTTGTGAACACCCGCCATTGATGCCACCATAGACGGATAGAGCTCGGTCGTGGGAACGTCATTAATGAAGACGATTTCTTCAAAAACTCCATGGATGGAGTGGGACAGAAGAGAGAAGATGAAGAAGATGAATATGGAGGTAGAGAGACAGGAGCTCTCAAACCCTTTGGGTTTTCTGGAAAAATGAAGGGGAAAACATGTTAAGGGTGTATATATAGTCCCCCTACATGAAAGGACCAAAATACCCTTAATGAGCCATAAATAATTTGCAGAAGGCTCTGTGCACCGGTACAAAGAAAATGTGCACCGGTGCAAAGGCACCTAAAATGTTTTTCCGAAATTCTGTGCACCAGTGTACCAACCGGTGCAGCTGGCCAAGTTTCAATCCGAACCACTTTACACCGGTGCACCAACCGGTGTAACTGGGAAGTGTCCTGCAGAACCACTTTGGACCGGTGCACCAACCGGTGCACAGGCACTAAATTTTGCTTTTATTCTCAAAATCATTCCGGACCATCCCGAGACACCCTAAACCGGACCACGACTCTCGGGAACCGATTGAAATCGATACAAAACATCATTTGACTCTATTGGAAATCAAAACTCGAGACGTGGAGGCATAGAATTGATTTAGAATTTACCAAAATGGATTTTAAAAATCAAGAATTGAATTTAAAGTATTTCTATATTTCGAATCGTGACATCTCAACCTCCTTAAAACAATTTCGTCCCAAAATTTCCTAGGATAGGAAAGATGGGCTTAGAACACGGTATCTCAAATTATTTGGGAACCTAGACAACTCATGAATCCTTCTGATAATAAAGTGAAGCATACCCTCACAGGATATTTCCAATGAACATGACTTATGGCAAGATTTATGGAATGAAAGAAGTAACATCAACATCGGTAGCGAAATCATTTCACAACATTGCAAATGGCATTCACAATTAAGAGAACTCAATGAAAGGATGAGGGTACGAATATTCCAACACGTCGATACACTGATACACCAACACGCCGACACGCCGACACGTCGACACAGCAGGGATACACAAATGAATGGATACATTAAAGGAGGAACAAAAATAGCTTTAACCAACCACCACCACAAAATACCGATAGACAATCTAGGACCATAGTGCCGCATATTCATATGGCTAATATATTTCTAGACGAATATACACCTCAATCTCTCAACTGCAATCACACCCAACGCAGACCAAACTCTAACCTGACGCATCAATTCTCACACTCACAACCACCCCGCACACCAACCTAGTGCGGTAACAGGATGACTCATGAAAGTTTGATTTGAGATGCGCTGGCCAGTCACTTTCTCAAATTAACTCATCCTAGTCATCCATACACCACTTGACATAGACAACGCACACACACAGTCAAGTAGGTATATATGTCGATGTAGACGACCCAAGAAAAGACCTCTAATCAAAATTCTCGATGAAACTGCACAATATACACAATTATATCTCACTAGCGTTCCCATAGGCCACAACTGCAAACCAAACACAAACCATCCCGACACAAGCTATAACGCTCCGAAAATTTTAGTTTTCGTTTCAACTGCTGTCGTATCGCTTGGAAGTCTCTTTGGGACCTTTCGGACCCCTTTGGGTCGAGTTTGGGCTTGTCCGGATTGGCCTTGGAACCAATCCACAATTTTATTTCGGTTCTGGTGCAGTTGCACCGGTGCAGGTTGGCGTTGCATCGGTGCAGGTTTGGTCCAGAGTGTACTGCTTTTGTCTTAAAGCAGTTGCACCGGTGCAGGCCTTGGGTGCACCGGTGTAGAGTGAGTCCCGTAGCTTCTGTTCTGGTTTGCATCGGTGCAGGTGGGGTTGCACTGGTGCAGGGGTGGTTTGCATCGGTGCAGGTGTGAGCTGCACCGGTGCACAAGAGTTCTGAATCGAGGCAGTAGGTGTGCAAAGGGGGTTTGCACCGGTGCAGAGATGGCTTGCACCGGTGCAGCTGCTATTTTTTTGAAAGTCATTAAGGGCAAAGTTGTCTTTTCGTGTGGGGTCCTATATAAAGGATTGGGCTCGAGTTTGGGGCATTCCAAACCCTATTTTGCTGCAGAATCCCATCTCTCTCTACCTCCCGCTTCTCCCCTTCTCATACTCCCTTCAAATCGGAAGGCAAAACGATCTCGGATCAAATTTTGCGAAGGAGGAAGCTTGCTCTACGCGTCGAGGGCTCTCCGGCAACGTGCATATCGAACCCGTTCTTTGTCATTCTTCGGTAAGTCGTTTTCCAAAGTTGAGTTTCTTGATTCGTGCCTTTAGGAAACGTTGTAGTGATCATCGTTGTTATCATTTTGGCGTATGTAGGTTCGCGAGCACGGGTCGTGGCGGCGGCGACTTTTCCGGCGACTCTCCGGCTAGGTGATTCCGGTGACGATCAATGTGGGTAACTCTTAAATTCTACCTTGTGTGTAGATTGTGTTTGTTCTAGATTCACTCGTCGTCGTTTAATCATTCGATTAATTGTTGTTCGATTTCCCCCTTGAACTTGTGTTGCGTAGTCAATTGGTGAATCACTCGTTGGGTATTGGTTTGGGAAATCGGGGGAAATTTATTGGTTTGTGATGATTCGGAGGTTCGTAGGAACATTTGTTGGTTGTTGACTCTAAAATCCCTTGTGCGTGATAAGTGTTCGATGAAATTCCTTAGGGAGTTTGTAAGTGGTTTTTGATGGATTTGAGTCGCGTCGAGTCTTGATTGGGTTCCTACGAGGATGAGTGATATTTGTGTTGGTCTTGCGTGTGAGGCAAAGAGGTGGTATAGTGATGATTACCTTCGGGTAAGAAATTGAATTGGGTGAACGTAACTTGGGAAGATGGGTGAGTCTTGGGATATTGATTGTGTTGTGATTTGGGAAATCTTGGTAGAGTGAAATTATGGTTTGTTGGTTGTGTGAGTGGCATGGTTGTCGTTGGGATTCTTTTGGTGAGTCATTTGTGAATAGATGACCTTCTTGGTTGAGTGTGTATGTGTGGTTGATGTTTGACTTCCACGGTTGGGAAAATGGGGTTGTCGCCATTGTTTGAATATCCTTGTGTTAGGATATTGTGGGTGTGTCTTGTCCGCCCTTGTGTGGAAATGTGGAAGGTTGTGGGTAATAGAAACATCAATGGAAAGTGATAAACACATTCAATGAATGCAAGTTACCCAATTAACGACAAGTACGAAGGATGAATCCTACGAGGACCACCTTCTTGAAATCTTTGATCTTTCACCCAAATTCAATTGTAACAACCAACGTTAAATGAAATGACATGTGACCTTGTTGTGTGTTCTTGGAGGATAAATGCCCAAGCAACCGTGATATTGTTGGTTGTCGTCTTGGAGGAGGAATGCCCGAGCGACTGTGGATTTTGGTTGAGTAGGAGATACGCGTTCCTTTAAGTCGCAGAATACTAGATACGTCGGCAGGCGGGGTCTAGGAATAATCCTTTGGCCATAGGTGGGAGATACGAGTTCCCAGAAGTCTCGGAATTGACATGATACGTCGGCAGGCGGGATCATGGAAAAATCTCAACAGTTGTGATTTGTTTGCCCTCCTTTTGAGGAGATTGGTGACCCGCTCCTTTAGGAGTCTTCTGGAAGGCAATGTTGGAATTGAGGTAATCGTGTTAGGCCCTCATGAGCCGATGCGGAATGGGATACATGTATGAAAGGAAAGTAAATTGATCATTTAATATCTCCAATCTAAACAACAATTACCTTTATAACACATGGTGTTTTACCAAAGGAAAGAACATGAGTAGTCTTGTGGGATCCGGCATTTACTGTGGAGTAGTGTCCTTTGGTAGTGGTTGAGAGCGTGGTCCTGGTTCAGTAGGCTCTCGAGTGGTAATTGTGTGAGAGGTTGTGAGATATGTGAGTTGGGTTGCGTGTGTTGATTTGAGTGGGTTACACTTGGTGGTTCTACTCTAGTTGGTCTTGGCCCTTCGTTGTGGTTGGGTGTGTGTGGGTGTGCGTTTCACTTCACTTTCTGCCCTACTTTTTTTTTGTATCAAAAGGAATTTCATTACTTAGTAAAACCTGGCATACATACCATCATTACAAAAACTTCCCAAGCGAGTACCCAAAACAGAAGGTCCTGAACATGAACAAACATAGTCCGAAGTATTAAACAAAACATATGAAACATATCCCAAAAGACACAAAAACTTCCCAACGCTCCCTGCTATCCTAGTCGAGAATCTGGTTAAGTTTCAGAGAGTCTCTTATCCAGAATTCCCTCATGGAGATAGGCATGTCTTCCAACACAGTGAGGCTGATGTCCTCTTGGGCTCCCCAGCGTGCTAAGTGATCAGCGCATTGGTTGGCGCTCCTTGAAACTTGCTTAATCGTGGCTCCAGTTCTTTGAAGTAGTATTTTTGTTTCTCTAATAATGTAGGTGTTTGGATCAGAGATTTCTTCTTCCTTGCTTAGTACTTGCACAGCTTGTGCACAGTCAGTTTCCAGTTGAACATCCTGCATATTCTTCTCGTAGACAATGGTAAGTCCTTTGTAGATTGCACCTAGCTCAACCACAAGACTTGATTCCCAGTCCAGCTTTCCGTAGAACCCCAGCACCCACTACCCTGTTTAGACTTGCACTTTCTTGTGCACTCTGGTTAGACTTTAGTTGTTACCGTCACTGAGCTGTGTTTGCTCAGACCCACCTTTTTTTCTCTTTCCAGGATTGTACTGCAGGGTTCTTCTTGCAGGTTTGCTTGGAGTTTGTCTTGGCTGTTGGTTCCATTGGAGTTGCAGGCTTGGCCCTCTTTGGACCGTTGTTCTCTTCTTTCAGTTTACAGGTTGTTGTACTGTTGTAGTGGTACTTTCTCGTTACAGTTTGTGGCGAGTAGTTCTGCGTACTCTCTTTCTTGTACTCTTATAGTTTGTACATTGTATCAAGAAGAATGTAATGAGAAATTCTACTGTATTGTGTTTGATTGCTACTATTAACTCCCCATTGTTTTAATTATTGTATTTCAAAAAAAATGTTACTCAAAATTTTGGGGATGTTACACAAGCTCTCAATGAAGAGACACCCAATAATGGTTCACACCACAACCTCACTACCATTTTCCTGGTCACTGAAGACACCTAGGAATCTCGGAATAAAATCAAGGAATACGGGAGCGAATAGACGAAGGCAACCAAGTCTTACTTCCCAAGGTCTATACATATAATTGGAAGTACCAGAGGTAAGATAGACCGACAATAATATGGATAAGCAACATTAACGAATAGAGCAACACCTAATTAACAAACGAGTCTCAATTTCGACAAGAAGAGTAGATATGAAGGGCTACCTCGCGACAACCACACTAAAATTCAACCGCAAGGGTCAATAACCGAACATGAGACTTGGTAGGGGTTAAGTCAAGAAGTGCATCTCATCGACAAAAAGAATAACTTTCCCGCAATTAGAACCAAACGCAACAAACTAATCCTTCTCCCAAAGATCTGAAAGCAAAGAATGATAACCATCCTAGGTGAGATTGCAAAATTCTCAGCGAGAGTAGATAAACAACACTATTTACACTCAAGGTTTCTTCCACGGATGCTAGATGAGATAACCACAGATTCAATCGATCTCTCATGATTGAAGGATAATAAGAGGATCTTAATCCTCTATCGGAGCAAGTTAAGTAACTATAGACAAAGATGAAACACCACGGCTGAACGTTGAACTTTGGAACCAAAGGCCCATGAGGATCAACCTCCTTAAAAAGGATCTTCCTAGCTGAATTGGGAAAAGTCAAGGATGCTAAGGATGAATAACAACCATCATGGTTGAAGTACCAACAATAGTAACTCAAGATTTACTTAACGTGAGTCGAGAACAAATGAATAGTTGCTTACCAACAACTCTCAAGTAGGGAAGGAAGATTGACTCACCCTACTCCCATCGTCACTCGCTCTTTCTTCAACGACAAACTTATCCCAAAAGTTTTCATTCTTCCCACAAGTCCAATTACCATTTCAACCAAAACTACGCATGCTCACCCCAAGTGATTTTGGCCTCAATTGTCATGCACACTATACTTCTCAAGAACAAAAGGAGGGTCAAATTCCTTCTAAAATCTACATTTCCCAAACTTCACTCACAACTACTCATCAAAGACCCAAATCTTTCTAAAGATCGCTCACACTAATAACCCCATGTTTACCATCATCAGATCTCCACCAATCCAGCCCACTTCGACAAACAAACATTACTTAGATCACACATTTGTCCATCACTTGTACCTTACTTTTCACTTCCCAACAACATCAAACCATAAGTCATCACACATCATTTTCACAAATCTGGCCTACAACATAACCCATTGCAAACACCACTGACCATCTTCCCATCCCATTTCTTATCCTCAAATAACTTTACTTTTTTCCTTTCCCCAAGCCCTCAAATTTTCAAATCAACATCATGAAACCCGCACAAGGTCAACCAAAACATCGGTAACCTTTCAACACTCTCATCACAAGGCGACCACTAGACGTTCACTCCACTTGGTCAAAAACTTATCATCAAGGCTTCATATCACTAACACCCTTACTTTTGTTCATCTCACCCAAACTTCAAATTCCCATCTGACTTACCCAACCGATACTAGATAGTCATCCCAACAATCAATAGCACAAACCCTACTCCCAAACAACGTACGTTATTCTACACTATACAAGGGGTAGGATGTTCCCAACCATAAGTGGCTTTACCCAAGGAAGCAAGATCCAATGAACCTTAAACCACAACCTAAAACTCCAAGGTAGGCTAGTCATATAACCATAGTCTTCGGGGTTCACACCAAACCCAACACATCCAAAAGGACACTCTTCGGTCCACATTCCATTACCCACAAAGTCCAACTACTAACTTCACTATAGTCTCAAGTTATCTTCTCCAATTCTAGTACATCCACACAACGTCACTAAGGCCATGTTTGGAACTCATTCTACTTTTTTTTGTTTTTTGTTCTCTTTTTTTGAAAATAGAAAATAGAAAATAGACTTTTGCTACTTTCATTTTTTTGGAAACAGAAAACAGGGCATGATGACCTTGGAATATAATGTATATAACACTTACAAAAATTGAATTTGAAGGTTGGTGTGTAATAATTTGAAAGTAAAAGTAGATAACCAAACAAACTTTTACTTTCTAATTTTAAAAAAAAAACTGAAAATAAAAATAGAAAACAGAAAGTTGAATGAGTTACAAACATGGCCTAAAATGCCCAAAACTTTCACAAACAATTTTCATTCATGCAAAACTATCGAACATTACCATTTCACATATGATACTTCTCACTAAGGACGAACTCGACTATTTAATCCCAAACTATGCTCCTCACCTCCTTACTTCTTTTACTCACATCCTTATACCAGAATTGTCAACACACTTCGTACAACCCCAAATATAGCCACTAGGCTCAATCATATCCCTACTCACTTCTTTAAGTCCACAATAACATTCATCCCACCATAGGAAACCATTTCTTCACCAAACACCACAAGGACTGCTACTTCACAACGGGCGACTCCAGCACCCCAAGACACATCTCTAACCATCAAGTCATTATACCCAAAATCAACCGACAAGAACAACTTAACCATACCACAAATCAACTAGGGTGACCCAATAACACAAACTCCTAATACGAGGGCACCATCCTAACAATACGTTTACCCTTACATAAATTTCAGTTTCTTACTTCCCATGTGGGACACCAACTTCCAATACCCCACTAGATTGAACCTAATCACCAGAATAAGCTCAGTCACCGGAGTTGACAAGGAACCAATACAACGATAGAGGGATTTTCGTCCCAATAAAAAGAATCAATCTCAAGTAGGAGGGATACCACCCAACAAGTAATATACAAGAATCCTCATCGAGCCAAAGGCACAACAACATTTCCAAGGTGGGAATCAAAGAACAATTTGAAATTTACCACTTAGATTTACAATCAAGGATCGAAGAATAACTGCACGACTTCAGAATACCACCATCGGGATTCACCCGTAACAATTTACAATGGATTTACATCCTCTACTAGGAGGGCAAAAGCCGAGAATCTAAATTACTTAATCACTAACAGGAACCTCTTTCTGAGACTAAGGCAATGATCCTAGACCCAAAAGCCAACTTCTAACAATTTCTCGGAAGGCTCAACAACCATCCTACGGGCATCCAACACCCAATTCTAAGGTCAATCGAGACCTACTTAGGAACTCAGCAATCCACAATACTGTTCTAATATACAAGAACTACTCGTACAAGGGTTAACTCCTCAAAGGGAATCACAATCAGGGCTATATCCAAGGAGAACTCAATGCATAGTTTTCATTTTTTTATAAAATGTTATGGATCATGCCAATGTATGCACATATCAATCATGCTCAAATACTAGACAATACAAGACTCAAAACAAATGCAACCCATCGAGACTAAGATTCTCCCCAAAGGCCTAAGTTTTCGCAACCGAAAACTTTGATACCAAGTTGTCATGCCCCGGATTTTCAAACCATTTTTTTAATGTGATTATAATTTAAAAATAACTAATACACAACCCAACCAATCACAATCCCAACCGAATGAAACATCCAGGTATGAGATGAAATAAACTGCGGAAAGAGAATACAACTATTTATTTCATTAAAAACCTTTCTTTAATTACAAGATACAAGATGGTATAAGCATCACTTCAATTACAAAATAATAATAATAAAAGGATACAAGCTCCAAGAGCCTAAATGAAATACCAAAAGAGGGCTTCTTTCTTCAAACCATGATGGCAAAGTACTCCAAATGCAATGGGTATTCAAGGAAGAGGATCAAACCTGAAAAAGAAGAGGTCGTTACGCCAAGTAGGGAAAATCTATGTTCTACCAAGGCTAAGCTTATCGTGGACTCGTGTGTGTGTGTCTAGCATGCAATATATGACCCAACGATACATAGTATGCATGACAATGATCCTCACTCTACAAGAGACAAAGTATAACTCCTACACTACCATGCAAGGATGGACTCATTTCTTTCCATGTAGTGTATGCCATGCATATTGGGTTTAATCTCATTGTTGCCATGATTCAAGTCGTTCCATTATCTTTTCTTTGATTTTATTTTCACATGGGTGAACCCAGAAATCCCATCATAAGTCCATTTTCTGTTCACCTTACATATGTCATACTATGGATGAGTCCGGGAATTCCATCATAAGTCAATTCGCTACTATATTCTAATATCTCATACTATGGATAAATCTCAGAATCCCATCATAAGTTCATTCCAGTTTTATCCTACTATCCTCTTTTATCATATTTGGGATGTGTAACATAGATAGGGTAGGTCCGGTATAGTTGCTCATCAACAAACTATCCTTTCCAATCCATCGTTCCCCAACTTGTTGGGAGGGCCAAGTTACCCCCATTATGCACAATGTCGTGGATGACACGACCATCCAGGGAATCCCGTTATAAGCCCATTCCCGCATAAGTAAAACCCCTATCGTTACCATTCTTAGCCAAAGCTAGCATTTTATTCCACTTCGTTACATTTGTGAATCATAGTAATGGATTCATGATTGATAATGAGTAGCCCTCGGGCATGTCACACTCCGTAAATTTTATTGCGTTTTATTTTTTTAGTTATTATGTCAATTACGATCTTACCTTAGTCGTTCGTTAATTCGGTAGATCGTTTAATATCGATTCGCTTAATTCAATTGTGGGAGTTGCTTAGAACGTTTGTGGATGGCGTGGTTTGGTCGAGAAATGTCGTTTTGACTTGTCGAAGGTTGATGAAGTATTCGTGGTTGCGTCGACAAAGCTTGGTATCAATTCAGCACCATTCAGCACCAACATCAGATTCCTCGTCTGGATGAGGAATGGCGTCCTTCCAGATAAGCGAGCAGCGAGGGCAGGGTTGTGTAGTG
>NMUG010006760.1:0-12416 GCA_002855965.1 Monotropa hypopitys | reverse complement strand
GAAGTTTTCTCCTCGTCGTGCTCCTCCATCCTGATCTGATTGTAGCCTGAGAAGGCATCCATGAATCTCAAAAGCTCATGGCCTGACGTGGAGTCCACCAGTTGGTCGATTCTGGGTAAAGGGAAACTATCCTTGGGACAGGCCTTATTCAGGTCCTTGTAATCTACACACATTCTCTATTGGCCGGAAGGCTTCTTCACCATTACCACATTAGAGACCCATTTAGGGTATTGGACTTCCATGATGGACCTCGCCTGCAACAGTTTGGCGACCTCCTGGGTGGCTGCATTGTTTCGTTCGTGAGCGAACACCCTCTTCTTCTGCTTAACCGGACGACATCCAGGATCAACATTTAGCCAGTGTGTTATTATCATCGTATCAATGCCGGGGATATCCTCATGGCTCCAGGCAAAGACATCTCTATTCTTTCTCAGATACTCAACCAGTCTGCCCCTCTCCTCCAGGGCAAGTCCAGTGCCGAGCTGTATTGTCTAGTCAGGCCAGTTCGGCAATATTGCCAAAGAGATCAACTGTTCAACTGGCTCGCCTCGCATAAGTCTTTCTTCATCCCTCACATCCAATTCGTCAAGTGCCATAGTTTCAGAACGGTGTTTGACTAAGAAATTATAACATTCTCGTGCAGTTTTCTGGTCTCCCTTCAGTTCTCCTACCCCATCGGGGGTTAGGAACTTCATCTTCAAATGGAAAGTAGAGATAACAGCCTTTACCTTGTTTAGGAGTACCCTGTCTACTATAGCATTGTAAGCCGACGACGCGTCCACCAACAGGAAATCGACCATATGTGTAACTTGCCTTCCTTCCTCTCCCAAAATTACGGGCAGTGCAATCTGGTCCTTCGGATACACAGTGTCCCCTGCAAATCCCACCAATGGTGATGTCATCGGTCGCAAACGATCCCTTCCCCACTGGAGCTGATCAAATGCATGGAGGAAAAGGATGTATATCGAGCTTCTGCTGTCAATCAGGACCCTCCTGGTCTTGAAATTTGTCACAGTCATAGAAACTACCAGGGGGTCATCATGGGGATAGACTGTCCCTTTCTCATCCTCTTCTGAAAAAGTGATGGGTGAGTCTTCTTGCCTCGCACATTTAGGCTATCTTCCAACTGCACAGATTTCCATGGGATCCTCCGACCTCAACCTCCTGAGATGAGCCTTCCGCGCTGAACTAGACTCTCCTCCTCCAGCAGACCCCCCGTGCACTACCCTTATTTCTCCGATAGGTTCGTTATTCCAGGGGGCCCTGCCCGGCTCTTATCGTCTCTGCCCGCCGCGTTGGGTCCTCGGCTCTCTGAACAAATCTCTGCAATCTTCCCCTTTGAATAAGCGATATGTCCCTTAAGGTCGATGCAGTCGTTGGTATAATGTTCATGGTCACGATGGAAGCGACAGTACTTATCCATGGACCTCTTATCGGTGTTAGATTTTAGTCTAGCCAGCCACCTCAGGTTAGGATCATCCCAGAGCTCATTCATGATTTGCTCAGCGGATGCTATCAAGGGAGTATAGTTTCTGTGCCTCTCTGGTGGCCCGCTGGTTCTCCAATGTGGGCTTCTTCTGGGGGATCCTCGGTTGGGAGAGCCTCTCCGGTCGACTCTCTTTCCCTTCTGCTCATAAAAGGACCCTTTGGGAGGGTCTTTTCTTCTCTTCTCAAGTTGGTTTTGCTGTGCCGAGCTCTGTCCCTGGTTCGTGTCATCTCTGCTCTTCCGTGCATTCAAGGCATCCTCAGCATTGATGTGTTTCTGAGCTCTCATCAACATCTCGGTCATGTTTTGTGGAGGATCCTGAGTTAAGTTGAATAGCAAGGTTCCTGACCATATATAGATCTGCTATGTAGGCCGTCATCGCCATTTTGTCGTCAGCGCTTTCGATTTGCATGGCATCCTGAGTAAACCGAGAGGTATACTCGCGCACAGACTCTCCTTTCTTCTGGCGCACAACGGCTGCTTGGCTCCTCGCCGAGTTGATCTGCTGGCCTGGGGATCCACCACATTCTGAGACTGATTCTCATTTCTCCTTTCCTCGCTGTCATCAACTCTTTCTTGGTTCTCTTCTTGCTCCCGGGGTGCTTGAAGCGGTGGTTGATTATGTTGAGCCCTCAGTTGCTGGTTTTCCTGGCGGGATTCCTCCAAGTTCTTCGTAAGCAACTCAATCTGGCACTGCATGGCCAGAAACATCTCTAGGGTTATCTCTGGGGGTTTTGCTGTGCAGCAGAGCGCGTATGAGCCATCAGAAACCTATCACCAATGAAGAATGAAACAAATCGTTCCCACAGACGGCGCCAACTGATGAATCAGTTTCTGGCACAGTTCAACCTCGCCAAGCTTCAGCGTCTCCTCCTCGTCCAAGAACAGCAATCACCTGCAATTGGGGGACGATTTGAAGAAACAGAGAGGGCGGATGATGTCATCAAACCGCCTCCGACGATCAAGTCAATAATCGTTCTAGAGAGAAATCATGTTTATGAGAGTATCAGAGAGTTTGATCATTAGTACATACATGTTCCTTTCATGAATTCTTCCTTATATACCTCGACTGTCAGGATCCGGAAACCTTAGTCACCCTGTCCGACTATTACGGGAGCGCCTAGGTAGTTCCCTTAAATATCTCAATCATGTATGGTAACTTCCTTGCGGGTGCAATACGCCCCGCGATCCTCGGAGATGATGTTGCAATTGCGACCGCGTGTACCTTGACGGGGGTATACCGGAATATCCTTCCTAAGATTCAAGTAAATGACCGTTGCAAAGCTTCCATTGTTAGCCTGTCCTGCGCTTCCCAGCTCGTTGACCACCAAGCCCCTGGCCACAAGCCGTGTCCGAGCAGGCACCCGAGCTGACCTGCAGTCATTGCTCCGGGCTGGGCTCTAAACCTATTTTCCTTATCAGTTGGTAATTAATTTGGCTGTCACTATTTTGTATAACATCATGCCAGCCAATGCTCACATAGGCTGGGAACCCCTTTTAACACAAATTATAATTTTGATGATGGAAAAGGGGAAAAAATAACTAAAAGATGTGGTGATATAGACCTCATCAAAAACGCCCAAGCAAGGTAGTGTTGCTGGCCAACTTTTGTTTTTCCATTTAAGGAAATTGAAGTTGCTTTCACTAATGGATGCTCTCTTTCCATTTTTTTCATATGAAAACAAGAACTTGGTCATTGTCTTGATCCAGATACAAGTGGTTAAAACCATCAACACAATAAAATTAAGATCCTTTGGGAGATCTAAGTGCTCATTAAAAATTTATGTGTTGTAGGATATGCATCCCTTAAATTTTACCAAGGAAGAATGGGGTAAACAGAGATGACTAAAATATGTTTCTTTTTTGTCATAATTATGAAATACGACTCTTTCTTCAAATTTTAAGATTCTTCTGCTTAAGGTATACCAGGAATGTAATTTTCCAGATCAAAAACTAAAAATAATTTAGAACAACAAAAGAAGAGGGTGTCAAAAATGAGTTTGTAGATAGGTAAAACATGGCTAAAGTCATGGTGCTCTTTTGAAGAAACTAGAATCTCTCTTTGGGTGTGATTCTTGATGCTACACTATTGATGGTTCCTTGAGTTCTATTTTTTTTAAATCCTGGTCCTTGGTGTGTTGTGATCTTTTTTGATTGCTTAGTCTGTTTTGGTTCTTCAACAACATAATCTGAATAAATCCCACAGCTCATCTAGAGCTAGAAAATTAAAAATTTCAATGGATGATTCAAACACTACAATTTATATGGGTATACACGGTCCGGATCGGACCGGTTTTCTATTAATCCAATAATCGGTCTAATACTCACGGGTTTTTTTATATTATAATCCATGTCCAAACCATGACTCATGGTTTTATGAACCGAACCAATCCATGAACTACGGTTCAATCCCGGTTTTATTCATGTTTTTTGTAATTTTGCACATAACTTAAATTAGCATTCAAGTATATCAAAAGTCTACAAAAACTACAATTTAAAATCCAATTAACATTCAAGTATAATAAAAGTCTAAGAAAAAGTACAAACTATGCAATATTTTGAACTTCCAGTTGAGTATCAACATGGAGATGGAATTCATCAAAAGACATGAACCGATAATGTGCAAGATTTTCTTGAGCAACATTTTTATCTACCGGCACTATGCTTGCACTTATGTACCATTGTCAATCAAAATCAACAAGTCAATACTTTATATTGATCAATTTGACTTATGCATCCGCAGTTTCAAAATACGAATCCGTATCTGAATCATATGTTACGGTTTTTTAATTTTGCAATCCGGGACCAGAACATTAGTTCACAGATCTAATCCATAATGTATGGATCGGATCAGACCGATTTCGCGATTATTTTGGTTTTTGTTGCAACCTTAACAATTTATATTAAAGTATATGTCTTGTGCGCGGGTAAAATGCGATGGTACTACCATTGCCAGTAAACAGCTGAATATCTGGATTCTCTAAACACCCTGTCAATCTGCTCCGACTATTGCTAATCCTGCATTCACAGAAAACTGCTAGAAGACCTCCCGCCTCTAGCGGTCGGAAGGCTCTCCGATGACTAAGTTAGTCCTGATCGAAAAAATGGAAAACTATAAGCACAAAAGTGTATGAGAGCAAAATGGCATGTACCGTTCACCGGTGGTTTAACTCCCGCTTATATACTCTTGCCCTTCCGGGATCCCAGCTTCTCACTAGAAACGAAGTCTTCCTAGGACTCCTCGTCCATTTTCCTCATGTCTGCTGCCTTCTGACGGATGTCTGCCACATTCTCCGACAAAAGAGAATGTCAGCACACCTTTTTACTATTCTTGGAACTCTGAATATTCCTTTGGGAAGAGGGAGTCTGACACGCGTGTCTCCCATCGTTCTCTGGTTGACTGACACATGGATGCCTCGTCTGCCACCCCTTCCTGCACTACTCCATTGGATGCCGCACTGGTGGATGTCGGCCACACATGGCCGACCAAATCCGCACAGCGGGCACTACTGGGGGCACGTGCTCAGCTGTACCATACCTGGTCTGGAACATGCTACTCTGGAAGACTGTTCTCTGTGCTGTGAGGATGCTAGTCGCACAGGACCAGCCTGATCCGCTTAGTGGAGATACTAGTTACGACGAGTGACTAGATGTATCTCCCTTGATCCTGCTCATATGTCCCTAAACAGCTACCTGGCCAGCTACCAGGATGTTAGCCACACCGGGCCAACCTAATCTGTAGTGTGGGGCACTGTTGGACACATGGTTGGCTATATCAACTGGGGGATCTAGCATGCCGCATAAGATAACTGGTCGCCGCACAGAAAGGATGTATAAATGCACTCGACTGATCTGATCATCTAGTGTGGGATGCTGATGACGTGGCAATTTGGTGCCGAGCTGCCACTGATGCTGGGATAATACGATCTAGTCTCTGCCACGTGGTAAATCCTTGTGCAAGCTTCATTAAGGTTGGTGTAATCTACACAAACCCTCCACTTGTCGGTCCTCTTTTTGACCACCATTATGTTAGCTAACCAGGTGGGGTAGTGAACTTATCGGATCGCCTGGGCTTCGGCCAGCCGATCAACTTCTTCTATGACGGCATTGACATGAGCAGTTGCCGATCGTCTAGCTTTTTGAACGACGGGCTGGCACTCAGGCCGGACGTTGAGGTGATGGTTGATGAAGTTAGGATCCACACCTGGCACTTCATAAAGTGTCCAGGCGAACACTTCTACGTTATTCTTCAGGAGGTTGATAAGGTCCTCCCTCTCTGCGTTGGCCAGCTGGGAGCTAATAAGAAAGAAGCACTCTGGATCATCAGTACTCAGAGGCATAGTGACAAGGTCCTCAATTGATTTTATAGAGGCACTTGTACCGACGTCCTCTAATACTTGATGGTTCAGAACCTCCACCTAGTGCACTTGCTCAGGGGTGACCTTTCCTTTGACAACAGCGATATAGCACTGCTTTGCAGACATTTAGTCCCCCCGAAGCTCTTCAACTCATCGGCTGCCAATGAACTTGATGGCCTGGTGGTATGTGGAATCCACTCCCTTGATGATGTGGACCTATGTTCGGCCGAGAATGGCATTGTAAGGTGAAGGGATGTCAACCACTACAAACTCCACCTCGGTAGTGACCGAGCCGTTGGTCACTAGGATAAGGATTTTTTCAGGCGGCCAGACAGAAGCTGCATTGAATCTCACCAATGGTACATCAGTCGATTGTAGGTCTTCGGTTTTGTACCCCATCTTCTTGAATAGGGAGTAGTACATCACGTCTGCCAAGCTACCGAGGTCAATGAGGACCCTTCGGGCGTGGCACTCGGCAATTTGCAGGGTGACAACCAGAGCATTGTCATAAGGGTGCTGAACTCTGTCAGTATCCTTATATGAAAAGGTGATTAAATACCTGGAATCCGGCTTTTGTTTCTTCGACATTGGTTGTACTGAGAGAACTTACTTTGCCTCGATCTGCTTTAGCTCTGACCGGAGCTGCTCTTCTCGTCGGTGATCCACCATTCCATGGATCACGTTGATGACGCGCAAGGCCAGCTTCGGGTCCTCCCTCAGCACCGCAGTAGCAGTCTTCTCCGTGTCAACGTATTCCTTAAGATGGCCAGCAGTGACCATTTCTTCGAGGTAGTCCTTGTAGGCTCTTCAATTTGTCGTCATGTGGCCCTTCTCCCTGTGATAGGAGCAGTTGAATTTGTCATTTCCCTTTCTAAGCGCCCCAACAACTTCTCCGACCATCTAAAGAACAACTCCTTTTCGATTTTGTGAAGGAGCATAAAGGTTGGCTATTTGAAGATGGTGGTGTGAGCTACGAACTTGTACGGCTTGTATGTTCGGGGCTCTCCTGACTGGACAGTGTTGGTCTCCTTTTTCTGACCGAATTGTTGTGGGTTGAACCGTGGCCGGAGCGCTGCTCGGTCTTACTTCTTTCCTCCTTGGCCTCCTCAAGTTTGGCGTGGAGCTCGATTCTAGCCATGAGCTTGTTCATTGTGTCCAGAGGGAAAAGCATTAGGTCTTCAAACTCTTGGCTGGAGTGGTCCAAGTTGAGCTTAAAAGATGTTACTGCGATTTTTTGATCACAGACTTCAATTTCATTGTAGAGGTCCCAATAACGGGCTGCGTATTGGCGCAGAGATTCTGACCTCGCTAGCCTAAGGCCGAGGAGGGAATCAACATCTTTCTTTACCCTGGAGTTGGTGATGAACTGAGCTAGGAAGGCCATTGACAGGTCTTTCTATGAGGAGATGGACCCTACTGGCAGTCGGTCAAACCACTGTAGACCAACCTCTCCTAAGATGGAAGGAAAAAGTTTTCACATCAGAGCATCCTCCCCTGAGTAAAGAGACATCATTTGCTGAAAGTGGACGATGTGCGTGTACGAATCCATTTTGGGATCGTACTTGTTGAACTTGGGGGGTAGAGAAGCCTACCGGAGGCCTCGTGGCTTCAATTTCTGGTGAAAATAGGGAGCAGGGCAACCTCTCCCTTCGGTGCTGCTCATGAGATCGCTCTGGCCAAACCTCTCTGTCTCTTCTTTGGGTGACTTCCTGCTCCGAGTGGGGAGCCTGGCTATCTCCATAGCCATTGTGCCTCTAATTGCTTGATGGTGATAGCTCCCGTCTTCCCCCCGATCGAGGTTTGTCGGCTAGTATCATTGAATTGGGGCCCAGGTAATCAAAGATTGCCAGCCATTGACTTTCAACTGAACGCTCAGCCCTATGCCAGAGAGGTGAGAGGTGCCGTCTGACGCAACGGTCCTGGATCACACCCCTCCGGGCAGGAATCTCGCTCTCTTTCCTTCCTAATCTGTTCAGGACCGAAGGCTTGTCCCTGTCGGACCTGCTTCTGCTCGGCGAAGGCGTCTGGTGTCTTGGCGTGTACTCTTCAACATGGCTTGGGGTAAGAGTCATCCTCCTATTCTTGGTAGCCTCTCTTAGGTGAATCATTTCATGCATAAGGGCATTGATTTGATCATCCCCCGTTCCCAGGTCACCTCCAGTCTACAGATGTACTGCTTGGTGGTGAGCTTGGTCGGAGGATCAGGGCATGTCTTGATGTGGTAACTGGCATCTCCGATAGGAGTTTGTTCGGGAGTACGAACATCAGAGCCTTTTTTCCTGGCGATCTCCTTTACCTTGGTCCTTCGGCCATCAGATGCATTTCCCTTTAAGTTGTTCTGGTTCTTGGAGTTCATCTTCAAGTTAGAACAGAAAGTTAAGAGTGTTTGGAGATTTTTAAAAGGTATCCCCAGCGGAGTCGCCAATTGTTGGAGGTAAGCCTCTCAACTAGTGGATCCAAACATAAGGTGGTGGATATGGAATGAACTGGATTGCAAAAGAAGGAAACGTTAGTCTACCAGCAGATATTACCGATGAACCCTCCGATGATCAAGTTAGCAAGGGTTTTAGAGAGAGAAAGCAAATGGACCGAGTTTTGGCTCTAGGAGAAAGTGTACCTCAAGCATTGAATTCTCTCCTCTATATATAGGATCATCGGCGAGTGTATAGCACGCGCTTCGACACGAGTAGGCCTACACCCTATGCTATTGGATAGTGCATCTATCCCCCCTACGCGCGTGGGTGGCAGGCCGACCAGTCAGCCTCCGACAATGTCAGGCAGCAGCACTTGATAGCATTGGGCGGTAGAAAAGCTAAAAAGGTGGTCTAACATGCTGCGGGAATCACAAAAAAGATGATTCATGTGTCAAGCGTGTGTCTGTCATGTGCGGAGAATCCAGGATGCTGTCCCCTAGGGGAATCCTCCCTGTAGTCGAGGCTGATGTTCTGTCTGGCCAAAGGAGCACCCTTCGGCCTCAGGGGACCGTCGGCAGGGGAGCTGTCCCTGGGTAATAAATCTTCAGTGCCGAAGTGAGTCCCAATGAGCCCCCTACGTCGTCCCTTCCCTTGCTCGGTCATATGACCTTTGGCTTGTGATTTGATCCTCCCGGAGGAATTCGTGGCTCCGGTCTCTCTTTGGTTCGGCCCCCAACACCAGACATGGTGCATATTATAGCCTTATGTTACGATGTGGTGCTTGTCTTTCTATCGATGCAACAGTGTCTAATCTTTCTAACCCTCCCCTCCATGTCGATTCTATCTCTGTGCAGAAGGGTCGTTAGTATTGGATTCATTAATGGTCCCCACTTTGTGGAGGTATGAATTTTATTTTCTATTGATTCTCCATTGTAGAGTAAAGTGACATGGTGGTAATTATTTACACATGCAAGTTTTCTTCAAGTCTGTTTCTCCAATTCCACCGATAGCTTGCAACTGGTACAAATATCATCAACCCAATGCTAATGGATGGGAAACACTATATTCTTCATAAATTTATACATTTCAAGTTATCATCAGCAACAATGTAGCAACGAGAGAGACTTTTGTATCAGACTAGATGGTGTACATTAAATACTATTTCATTGGTATTTTGTGATGAGGAATGTGTTCCAAGTTTTTTTGACATCAAACTTGATTGAATATGCATGTTTTATGAGCTTTTGTTGATTTTAATTCAATTGGGTTTTCATTTATTGAATATTGTAAAAAGATAAAACATACCCCTACAAGGATACAACTCTTGACTTTGACCTTAAGACTTGTCTACTTCTGTAACTTCTTTCTTTCTATGCTCCTGCCTTATCTCCTGCTTTGCTTGGTCTCGATATCTTTCTGCAGCCATAAATGGTTAGATGACCCCCTATCCAAGTAGCTTGGAAGGCCCTCTAATGATTAAGTTGGTCCCGGTAAGAGAGAAACTTAATCCTAATCAAAGGAAATGAATACAGGGAGCTGAGAGAAAATTTGGGTAGAGTTTCGTTACTAGAATTGTCAGTCCCCTCTGAAGGGAGTAACTGTCTGCTTTTATACCTCCCTCTCTATCATTAATTGCACCGTTCCAACTTCTCAACTTCTCACCGAAAAGGGGGGATGAATCTAGATAGGATAATTCTTATCTACCATCTAATTAATCCATCGGACCATTCATCTTCTGCATGTTGAGCTTCTTCGTACACTTTAACTAAACTTGCTCGGCCTAATAACAGTCGAAACGTGTAGTGGTCAACTTCTTTACTCATTGACTATTACATGTACATCTCCCCATATTATGCTGAGATGAGCATTGTACCGCACTACAGATGCTTGTTGCACTGGGTCTAGCCTTATCCACAACCGAGGTGCCACACTTATACTTGGCTAACTAGTTCTTGCTGTGATCCCAAGAGCTTTGCTCTAACACCTATGTCGCACTGCCAAGATGTCTAGCCGACAGGGCCTGACCTAATCTCTAGTGTCACATAGCCATTGGGCCTACAGTGGGCTTTATCACCAAAGAGCTAGTCCGAGCATTATTCAGGGAATACACACCTCGCTGAATCCTATTTGATCCAGTCATGTATGTCCCTCAATAGGGCCCCCATGTTGTTTAGATGTTCAGCCATAATAGCCCAAACCTTATCCTCAGCACGGATTTCCTATGGACGTATTGTTGGCTAAATCTGGGGGGATCCAAGTTGTATTACCGAGATGTCCATGTATCGTACTACCTAGATGTCAACTTTGCCGAGTTGACCTTATCCCGCAGTGCCATACATAGGCAACAACACTATATTAAATGCATAGTCATACCTGGTGCCTTTACCGCACTGAATAGCTTCGCAAGGCATCTGAATCCACGTTGTCATGTGGATAATCCAGATTTATCCTACCACAATTTCCCTCCAGCTTTGACTGCTTCAGCCGCACTACAAGAGTAGGCAAAGATTCTCGGGCTTCCATAAACGACGTCGTCGCAGATAATGTCTATAACTGCCAATTACATGTTACCGACCGTAATCATTACCTTAATAAATGTGGTGGGACCCAAGCACTGCTAATAGTACTGATTGCACGCGAATTGAGGCATAAATCTTGGAAAACTCAAAATTTCGATCATCGCACCTTCTTCACGCCATATCAAAACAAACCATTAATCTCATACATTCCATTCTGTAAAAGCATCCTCCTCAGACCAAGATTTCTCCCCCCAGGCTGAAACTTCTGCACTCTTCACTTATCTCACCCACAAATGTCCAGTAAGTACTTCAAATTGATTCTTCTTTCTTACTCGAATCCCAGGCCTAAAACATGGGCATATTCAGAGCTAAGGTAAACGAGCCCCACAAATTAGAGCAATTCCGGGAATACTTTAATATTCTAGAGGGTGTGTCCATCGCACTTGCACCTCGCACATATAAAGCTGATGAGATAGATGACAATACTTTGGTCATCCCAGTGATTGATATTTTTTAGGCGGGGGTCCGTTTTCCCCTGGAACCTCTTTTCCACGAGTTTTGCAGTTATACAGTCCTAATTCCCACTTAAATGTCCACCAACATGGTGCGCATTGTGATGGGGGTTGGTGCCCTAAACTGCATCATCGGCTCAAAATGACTATCCATAAAATTCTTTACCATTACACAATTAACAGTAATAGACAAGGGATCTGGTATTTCAAATTTAGGGCTGAAAGGGAAAAACTGGTCCTGAATACCCCGGATACCGACAAAGGCAACGAAGATGATCTCCTCATTGTCACTGGAAATTGGGAGTATGTCGCTGATGAAGCTCATGACTGCTCCGTTCCTTGCACGACGGATCCCCTTGTCAGTGCCTCTCTTTCAAACATTCCTCTTCATTTACTTTACTTCACACACTTTGTTACAACTTTTTTTACTGACTCAGAATATTTAGCAGCTGCTTCCAAAATCAATAGCAAATCCCTGAAAAACAAAGAGTATATGGCGGTTGAGGTGAAAAAAACCTTATATCACACAGACTCCTGTGGACGTTCTTTGGATAGGTCAGTCTCCAACCTCTTGGACTACACACTGCATTATCGAGGCTATCGAGGAAGAAGGCAACATGTCCTTACCATCAACCCTGACCCAGAACCACAAGTGTACTTCTGCCCTGCTAGAACTCTGACCAAGGTACCTGGTGGAAAAACTGACAAAGGCAAATCCCTTACCATCGTGCCACCTACTATTGAATCTAGTGCTCCCAGTCGTGTTGTCCCACTCGATCAAATACCTGCCCCCAAGACCCAGAAGATGAAATGACTCGATTCAATCTTGGTGGGGTCTTTCAAAAGATTGCAGATAATAGGATCCGCTCGCCACCAGGTCATCGACCTACCCCAAATGCTTTCTCAGACGCATTGCCAACTACTGCACTAGAAGCCACTATTTCCACTGGCACCAGCGTCCGCCCTATGACTGCCATCAAAACCATCCCCAAACTCGCTCCTACCAAACCCAAATCCACTCAGATCACTGCACTTCTTCCCCCTACCGCTGAGCCAGTATCCACACTCCCAATAGTAGCCGTAATTCCCATTGATGTCGAGACTCTTGTCCCTTCTGAAGCAAAAGA
>NMUG010006759.1:0-12414 GCA_002855965.1 Monotropa hypopitys | reverse complement strand
AAATTGAATTGTTTTACTCAATTTTGATTTTTTTTATTTTTTATAAAATTTTCAATACCAAAAATACGGATCGAGTGTCGTCACTCATCATGAGTGCCAAAGGCACTTCAAAGTGCCGAAGACACTACTAACACATAAATTTTCTTCGTACCCTTATGTATTGTGTTGCACTTTCTATTCTGCCGTCACTCATCATTAGCGCCGAATGCACGGATCAGTACCGAAGGTACTACTAACACCCGAAATTTTGTCGTACTCTTAGATATTGTGTTGCGCTTTTTATTCTGTCGCCTCGTGCCATCGGATTAGCCACATGACAGTGTGGATCCGGGTTTACTGCACAATTATGCAGTGCGACAGGGCATCAGGTATGTGCTGCACTTAATCATAATGTTTGTGCCCTGTGTCTTGGATTGCGAATAAGGTCAGTCCGATAGATTTGACATCTGAGCAGTGCGACACGTAGATATCTCGGACGCACAGTTCGAATTCCCTTGATATAGCCGACAGTACGTCCAATAAGGAGTTCGTACTGAGGATGATGTTTAGACTTATATGGCTAAACATCTAGGCAGCACGAGAGCTCTATTTAGAGACATACAGGTTGGATCAAGGAGGATATAACTGGATGTGTATTCCATATGTAATACGTGAACTAGGTCTTAAATGATATAGTCAACCGTATGTCCAACACCTAGGTTGCACTAAGGATTAGGTCTGGCCCAGTGAGGCTGGACATTTTGGCAGTGCAGCAGATTGGTGTTGATGAACTACGGGCTAGATTATGATGAGAATTGGTCAGCCATTTATAGAGTTGGTATCGACCGTAGATAAGGCTTGGCCCTGTGCGGTAAGCATCTCAAGTGCGGTATAATGTTTAGCTCGGTAATAACATGAGCGGAATGTACTAGCATTGGTTAATGAGTAGAAGTTATCCAATGCACGTTCCAACTGTTATTAAGCCGAGTAAGTATGGTAGAGGTACAAAAAGAAGTCAAATAAAGAGAGGTGATCAGTCAGATGGATTGATCAGGTAGGAAGACGAGAAGTCTCCTGTCTGGATTCATCCCCCTTCTCGATGAGAAGTCAAGAAGTTGGAATGGCACATTAATGACAGAGAGAGACATATAAAAGAAAGAAGATTACACCCCTGAAGGGGATCGACACATGTTTTGGTAAAAAAAACTCTGGAAAAATTCTCTCTTGCTCTGTGCTTTATCTTTCGATTGAGAATTAAGTTAATCTCCTTGGACTAACTTAATTATCGGAGGGCCTTCCAAGCCACATCAGTGGAGGGTCTTCTAACCATTATTTGTGGTTGCAGAGATACGCACAGAAGGGATGAAGTAGAAAGAAGGAAAAACGAATTGCAAAAGGAATTTGATTACAATCAAAGTCAAAGCAGTACTCAAGCAGGGTAAGTTTTATCCACAACCAATTGGCGCCGTTTGTGGGAAATCCACACACAAGGTTTGAAGAAGAAAGCTACGTACGAGTTTGAAGGAAGTTTGAAAAAGATGGCAACCAAGAGAGATGACGAAGCGCAAGGACAACTCGAAACTGCTCGAGATGGCAAAGGGGCTATGGAGAATCACCCGGAACCACCCCCAGCACCGAAGAAGTCCAGGGGTCATTCATGTTTCCAGAGATTTGTACAAGGAGGTCCAAGCCAGCACACTGAGAAAGGAAAGGAAGTTGAAGCAACAGATGCTGAAAATCTGGAGGATGAAGAGTATCTGGACATGGATACTGAGTATACAGATGGAGAAGAGAGCAGGACACATTCTCTGGATTCTTAATCCCGATCCAGATCTAGGTCTGTTAGGGATGAGGATCTGGTAGAACTTGTCAAGGCTCAGGCGGCCACCATTAGGCATTTGGAGGGGGAGATGAACCGTATGGCTCAATAGCAGAATCCCAAGCCAATGGACCAGGCGCCACCGACGATTGTTGTATCAGAAAGTCAGGGAAGATAAATAGTCAACAACCACCCAAGGGCTGTTGGGGGCCAGGGAGTGGCACCCAATGCCTTAGGGAGTGCACATGGCGCAAACAGGGGAGGAAGGGCTCCACCCCCTTCAGATATGGAGGCAGGTGGTTAGGGATCCCCAACAACTCAGTGAGCACCACAGCAGGACTAGAAGTTATATCAATGAGGCACACCCTATCAGGTCTGTAAGCTCATGAGAGATCTAAGGGACCAACTTCGTCGTAGGGCTCTTGTACCAGTTCCATAGAATGAAGGTGGGGACAATGATTCAGTCCCAATAGAGATCAGTGATTTGCGAAGGTGGATTAACGAACATCTCAAGGGTAGGGGAACTGCCCAAGAGACTGTTAAGCATGCAGTCCAGCAAATCACTTCATCTCCTTTGTCCAAGGAGATCAGTTCATATAGGATCCCGAGGGGTTTCACTCTTTCAAATTTTCCAAAGTACGATGGGAAGGTTGATCCCATTGCACATCTCAAAGACTACCAACAGGCTCTCATCCTCTATGAGGGTGATGAGTTGTTATATTGCAGAATGTTTGCTTCGAGCCTTGGATGTTTGGCACTCACGTGGTACCACAAGATTCCGACTCAGTCAATCACCAGTTAGGATCAATTAACCGAGACTTTTGTTGAACGATTCATGATTAGTCGTGCTGCTCCAAAATGCTTCGATTCTCTGACATCGTTGAGAAAACGTGCTAATGAGAATCTTAGGGAGTATGCCGGAAGGTATGTTGAAATGTACAATGAGGTTGAGAATTGCACTGAAAAGCAAATTGTGTCCATGTTCAAGTTGGGCCTTTCCTTTGGTGAGAAACTAAGGGAATCCCTGACCTTGAACCCGGTGGAGACATTCCCAGAACTTATGGAGAGGGTAGAGCAGCATGCCAAACTGTAGGAAGAATCATACAATGAGGCTTGCTGCTCTACCAACAAACCACATCGCACTAACGTGGTGGATTCAGAGGATAAGAAGAAGAAAAAGAAGTCGTCACCGCGAGAAAATTCCCTCGATAAGAGGGAACAAGCTCCCACCGCACATCAGATAAATTTCAATAGGATTCCTGTTCTGAGGATGCCTAGACCATGTCCAGATTCATGCATAGCAATCAGAACAAATTTCAATGTCCCTATATTCCATCTGGTCTTCCCCTTGCAGAATGAGCCGTTCTGGAGGTGGCCCGCACAGCTGGGGGAAATCGGAAAGAGCTGGAGGCAACTGGGATGAAATGCAGTTATCACAGGTAGTTCGGACACATGAACGAGTAGTGTCAGGCCTTCAAACAATTCTTGGAAGATCTTGTAGAGGCTAGTCATTTGAATCAGTATCTTGCACAAACATCTGCTTAGGATAACATGCCTAGGCAGTTGGATAGGCAGGGTGATTGTTTAGATGAGGACCAGATCACTGCGAGCATCATCCACATGATCCATGGAGGAGAAGACCATGTTCGTAGAAATCAGGCAAGAGCTCAGAAGAGAGGAGAGGCATCGGAGCACCACGTCCTTTAGCTCGGCCTGAAAATACAAAGAGAAGACAATGTGGAGGCATTTCAGATCTCATTTTCTAATGCTGATTTAGAGGGAGTCACTTTCTAGCACATCGATGCACTGGTTATAACTCTTAACATCAACAAGTTTGACACTGAGAGGATTTTGGTGGATCAAGACAGATCTATCGAGATCCTATATTTCCATGCATTCAAGAAGATGAGGTTAACACAAGCAGATCTGAAAGATGCAAGGATCCCACTTATCGGGTTCAGCGTGGAGCCAGTATGGCCATTGAGATCAATCACTCTTCTAGTCAAGGCAGGGCGGGTGACCAAAGAGGTTGAATTCTTGGTGGTAGATGTGCCTTCTACTTACAACACAATCATTGGACACACATGGATGCACAGGATGAAGGATATACCATCCACCTACCACCAAGTCATCAAGTTCCCTGGGCTCCTTGAAATGGATGCCTCCGAATTAGAGCGGGTATTGCGGGAAAATATTGATGTATTTGCTTGGACTCTGACAGAAATGCCCGGAGTAGAGCCAAGTATAATATGTCACCACCTCAATATAGATCTAGGCCATAAACCAATCATGAAAAGAAGAAGACGATCAGCTGCTCACCATGCACGCGGTAGTAGTGAAGAAAAAAAATGGAACATGGCGGGTGTGTGTTGATTTCACCAGTCTGAATAAAGCATGCCCTAAAGATAGCTTCCCAATATCGAAGATTGATCAATTAGTGGACTCCACGACAGGATACAAGCGAATGAGTTTTTTGGATGCCTATAGGGGCTACCATCAAATCGCGATGTATGAGCCCGACGAGGAGAAAACTTCTTTTATCACACCTTTGGAACTCTACTGCTATAAGGTCATACCATTTGGGATACGCAATGCAAGTGCTACCTATCAATGATTGGCCACACTCATGTTTAGGGACCTGATTGGAAAAAAGCATGGAAGTTTACATAGACGACATGGTGGTCAAGTCCAAGGATACGGACTCCCATCTTGTTGATCTATATCGGACATTTAAAGTGCTACGTCAGTAGAAGCTCAAGCTCAATGCCTCAAAGTGTGCATCTAGAGTAAGTTCAGGCAAGTTTTTGGGGCATTTAGTCACAAGAAGAGGAATTAAAGCCAATCCTGATCAAATCATCGCATTACAAACCCTCCAAAGTCCGAGAATGACTAAGGAGGTGCAATGTTTGACCGGGATGGTAGTCGCACTCAATCGCTTTATCAGCCACAGTTCGGATAAGTGTAGACCGTTCTTCTAGCTACTGAAGAAGAGTTCAACTTATGTGTGTGTGGGGGGGGGGGCAGACTATGAAGCAACTTTCCAAGATTTGAAGAAGTATCTAGCAACACGACCATTAATAACTATGTTGGATCTTGGAGAGGTGCTGACGGTATATTTGGCAGTGTTAGATCATGCTGTCAGTGCAGTTCTAATCAAAGAAGCAAATCAGCAGCAAATACCAGTCTACTATATGAGCAAGATGCTACTAGACGCGGAAACCAGGTATCTCTCTCTAGAGAAGCTCATCTTAGCTTTGGTTATGACATCCAGAAAGTTGCAATACTATTTCCTTCCCCATTCAATTGATGTACCAACCACTCACCCAACTGGGTATGTCTTGAGAAAGGCAGATCTATTTGGGAGGGTGGGAGGGTGGTCGATTGAGTTGGGTGAATATGACATTAAGTTCGTCCCCTGCACAACCATTAAAGGACAGGCCTTAGCAGATTTTGTTGCCAAATTCTCACACAGTCCTTCCCAAGTACTAGTTCCGTAATAGGAAGTAGAGGAGGTTCCTGCATATCCTGAGTTAATGGCTGATGGGCCATATACAGATGAGCTGTGAAAGCTCTATGTAGATAGATCAGCCTACAACAAAGGATCAAGTGTAGGAATCGTGTTGATCTCTCCGGAAGATTTAGTTCTGGAGCAATCAATACGACTTGCATTCAAAGCCTCCAACAATGAAGTAGAGTATGAAGCATTATTGGTCGGGTTGAATAGCACACAGAGATGCGATGCCCGAGATCTGATGATTCATTGTGATAGCCAACTCGCAGTCAACTAGTTGTCCGGGGAATATGTTACCAAGGATGACAGGATGGCCCTGTACGCTGTCGCGGTGAAGAAGAAGTTGCAAGTGTTTAATAAAGTTCAGAATGTGCAGATTGTGCAGATTACCTCAAAGCAGAATAACCATGCAGATGTATTGGCATGTCTTGCTTTCTCAGTATCATCAGAACTCCACCGCACAGTCTATGTAAATACTATTCTCCAGCCAAGCATTCAAATTCAAGAACAAGAAGAAGTATGCGACGTGAATATGAGGACAAGCTAGATGGACCCCATTATCTCTTATCTCAAGGACGACGTATTGCCAGAAGAAAAAAAAGAAGCCCACAAAGTCAGGATCAAGCCAACACGATACTGGCTCTCAAAGGATGGGCTGTTATACAGAAAGTCCTTTACAAGACCTTATCTCCAATGTGTGCAGTTGTCACTCGTTCAACAATTCGTTTTTGAAATTCATAAAGGGGTGTGCAGAAGCCATACAGGAGGACAGTCAATAGCCCACAAAGCCATTTCTCAGGGCTACTGGTGGTTTTATATGCAAGAAGATGCTAAAGTGTATGTCAGAAATTTTGAGAAGTGTCAGAAGTTCTCACCCATCATTCATATGCCTTCTATGGATCTCGCACCACTCACAAGTCCATCACCCTTTACTCAGTGGGGTCTGGATATTGTGGGTCCATTACCAACAGCACGAGGGGAAATGAAGTATTTATTGGTGGGGACAGACTATTTCAAGAAATAGATAGAAGCAGAGCCGTTAGCAACAATCACATAACACAACACTGAGCAGTTTGTTTGGAAGAATATCATTACACATTTTGGGATTCTGTATGCCATTACGTCAGACAATGGCATACAAATCCAAGATAAGTTTAAAGCATTCTGTTCTACCTACAAGATCAAGAACTTTTACGCCTTAGCAAGTTATTTTCAAAGTAATGGCTAAGCAGAAGCATCCAACAAGATAATGCTAGATGAGATCAAGAGAAGTTTGGAAAAGGTTAAGGCATGAAAGATCGACGAGCTGTCATTGGTTCTCTGGGCTTATCGCACCATGCCGAGAAGAGATACTGGTGAGACTCCTTTTTCCCTAGCATATGGATCAAAAGCCGTCATACCATTAGAGGTGGGGATTCCAACAATCCGTACCGACTTATTGGAGGAAGGGGCAATGACCAAGCCCTACCCGTGTAGCTGGACTTAGCAGAAGAAAGAATATAAAGGGCTTTGGTCAAATTGGCTTCCTACCAGGAACAATTGGCTAAGTTTCATAACCAGAAGGTTCAGTTCAGAGAATTAAAGGTTGGAGACTTGGTCCTCAGAAAGGTTCTTGAAAATATAAAAGATCCCTTTGATGGGAAATTGGTGCAGAACTGGGAAGGACCATACAGAGTGATAGGCAAGGCTGGACGAAGAGCCTACAAACTTACAGATCTTGATGGAGTCCAGATTCCCTGCACATAGAATGTATCAAACTTGAAGAAATTTTACCAGTAAAAGTGTAATGTATTGATGTTCTCCCTTTAAAGTTAATGAAAGAAGTTTTTGTTTAGAATTGGACTCAATGTTTTGTAAAGTGTGTCATAATGCCAGAATTGAAGCAAGTCAGGGATTTTGAATGAGCAAGTAAAGCCTTGGTTGAGCCTTCACTTCCTCATTGGGGGCAATGGTCCCGAGCAGAGAATGCTCAGAATGGGTTGAGAAGGCCCAAGATCATTGTTCCCGAGCTCAGATCCTTGATGAAAAATCCCATGGTTTTTGACCTCAAAGCCTAAGGTTCTTTATTGATCCTAAACCAAAAGTTGCTTTAGGGGATGAGAAGTCCCAAGGTGGGCCCGGTTTGAAAAGGGTGGATGGTCTCAAGCAGGGAATGCGAGAAAATGGGTTGAGAAGGCCCGGGACCATTGATTCTGAGCGCAATTCCTTTAGGGGATGCGAAGTCCCAAGGTCCTTGTGGTGACTGAATATCCGATTGCCTCTTCGGATCCTCTGTGTTTGGTCTAGACAGTGAGGGAAGGGTGTTTCGGATAGAGAGGGTCACCTATAATAGAAAAGGTTCCATCTGCTTGGCTCTTGCAAGACAAGGGTTAGAGCCCACCGGTCGGTAGTGATCGAGAGGGGCCTCCGATGGCTAAGTCAGTAACGGTAGGGGAGAAAGTAATCGGAAACTAAGAGTCGGAGAGCTGGAAAAGAGGAGCCCTGTGAATAGTACCTCAATGGGGTATTTATAGTCTAATTTTACTTGGCGCCAAAAGTGCAAGTGTGTGATGCACACGGGAGGTCCTGGTACTAACGTTAGCCCTATGATGTTGTTGGGCCGTTGGGCTGACCCGAGCAATGTTAGTAATTGTACATCCAAGCCCAGTGTACTGATGTGTCGAAGGTTATTATTCCCTGTCGCTGCTGATGGTGGATCCCTCCAGCATAAGACCGTCTGTGGGTGGAAGTTGTGCACTCTCCCAGCGGGGGGGGGGGGGTGGACACGCAGGGCTTCCTTGATGCCCGTGTTGGATATGCCAGAGGTTGAATGAGGCTGCATGGCCGGCCCAGCTTGTCTCCTTCGAGTGTCCAGTGAGTCTGCCTTGGATACTAAAGTTCCGCATGATGAACTGACGGTTCCATCCTTCGGCTGCAGAATGGTTGTGCCGGAGGTTCATGAGGCCGACGACCCTGGAGTGCTCCGTGAGATATGGGACAGGGTCCAGATAAACTAACTGGTCTGACATTATGGATCCGACTCATCCCCTAGTTGAGGTCCGGCTACTACAATAGCCCCTTAATTCTTTTCAACTTGTTGGAAAGGATTGATCATGTGCTGTCGGACATCCACTATTCTTCATGTAGCTCATCTGTGTTGGTTGGCCGAAAGCTTGTTTACCAGAAGATGGATTAGAAACCTGGGACATTGCGGGGATGCACTGTGTTCAGCGTATTGGATTGTAGTAATGATTGCTTCATAACCGTCATTTATGTGTGGACATGTGTCATTCACTGATTGGCAGAGGACGACAGCATGTGTGGACGCGATGTTTGATGGATGCTCCCTCGGGATCTGAGCTCGTCACTGATTGGACGATGTTGCTGTCACAAGGATCGTGCGTGGTAACTGTCCCCCTACCCTTATAAATTAGAGGGGTGGGAGGTTCAGACTTCACTTCTGAACTTCTAGTCTCTGACGCTTGGCTTCCGCAGAGCTTCCTCGATCTTCCGACGAGCAATCTTCGGTCTTCAAGCAGCAAATCCTTCTTTGAGTCTTAAGTTGCTTACAGAATCTTCAGGTATCGTACAGACCCTCCAAGTTACATTGTTTCTTCGTTTGCTTTGAGTGGTCTCATGTCCGATCGACGGGAGATTTGCCCGTTCTATCCTCCTGTCTGCCGGACTACTGCCCTTTCACTGGTGGGTAGTGTATCCCATGGAGGATGACACATAGAGACGACGCAAGCCCCAATTCTGGGGATTTTCGCCCTCTAAATTCCATTTATAGTTGTGTACGGCAGGACATGAGCGAATGATGATGGATTTTGGCAATACACAATCAAGCTCTGGTACGGAGACTAGCTCAAGCTTTAGGTCCGATTCTATCTCTAAGTCTAGCTCCAATTCTGGTTCCAGCTCAAGCTCCAGATCTGGATCCACTTCATCCTCTTTACGCCCTGCTAGCGCAGTTGTTGAGAGCGGGCCACTGTCCCCCGAGCCCTTGAATGTTTGCCTTTCAGCTGCTGCAATTGAGGTGGCTGAGGAGGAGGATGATGAGACCGCCAGACCATCTGGCAGGCGCCTATGCCCGGACCTCAGATATGTGGATGGAGAGGCCTTCTTATCGGCTAACTTTAGGGCCAAGTGTGCCATTCCTTCAGATATCATCCTTGACCTGCGAGGAGAATCTGAAGACTTCTCCAATGTCGACGACCGTGTGACCTTCCCCCTCATGGCCTTTACCGAGGGGGGGTCTTCGGCTCCCTGTTGACGAGTTCATTCGGGACTTCCTTTTTGAATACGGGTTGACCCCATCCCAATTGTCGGTCAACTCGTACCGGATAGTTGGATGTATCTAGACGATGAGTCGGATCCACGGCTTTCACTTCACAGTCTCTAATATTTTTTCCCTCTACGCTATTTCTTGAGCATTCGGGCTGGGGTCAGAGACCTCTTCAGCCGCCTTCCATATTCGTAGAGGTGGGAAAATATCTATATTGCTGTACAAGGAGGGTACAACAACCCAGCCGATGGCTCCAAGCCTTTGCCGACTGAGAAGGGGTCGCCTGGTAAGAATATTTGGACTGACGTCAAATTGTACCCATTATTTTCCTGCCGACTGAATTCTAGTATCTGTTTTGCATTTCTCTCAAAGGTCACCCTTTGGCTGAAGAAGCAGGCAGTCGCAGCGAACGTTGTTGCCTTTCGAGCTATACCAGAGAGAGACGCTCTAGACCTTTTGAGATACAAGCTGACGTACTTGTCCTTCCTAGAGGACAAGAGGAAGAGAGAATGCCAGAGAGAAGTAGAATAACAACCTGAAGAAATGCCAAGGCCAGGACACCAGCCAAAATCCTTCCGGATGAACTTCCAAAAGAAGAAGAGGGATGAAGCCCCATCTCCTGAACTGGTCGCCCATGTTGCTTAGAAGCCGACCACTCCACCCATCGGAACTCCTTCCACTCCTGTCACTGCTTCACAGACTCCGACTGCTGTTGTCGGTGATAAGAGAACTAGGAAAGAGACTTCTGGAAGCCGTCCATGCCATGAGAAGGCCCAAAAGAGGACAGAGACGGCGACGCCCAGGGATATTGGTAAGAGATCTACCCAAGAGGCCGAGAAGCCATGGCAGGCAGCCCTGACCTGGGATGATGGGAGAGAGGTGATGAAAGGAGACAATGTAGTGGCTAATAATGAGTTGGCCCTCTGCTTTGCCCGGCTTCTGGAGTCTCTAGGCAACACAAGTGTCCTCCCGGACAATATCATTCCCTATTGGACTATGGCTTTTCTTCCTTGATACAAGTACTATTTGATGCTCTTTGACCGGATCATTTTTCTTATGTTTCTATTTGCTGATTCTTTGATTTCTATAGGTAGTCTTGAACTTTTCAACCTGCCACCGGCGACTTCTAAAGATTGCCGAAGAGTCGGTCCACTACATAGATAAGACTGCCGATCAAGCCACCCAGATCACAGGGCTGCAACACGCCTTGGATCAGAAAAAGAAAAGAAATGATAATCTGGAGAGGGTCGTGGAAAATGAGAAGCACTCCTTCAAGAAGCGACTGGCCTCGGAGAAGAAAAAGTCAGAGAAGGAGGTGAAGGAGGCCAACACCACCGGATATTTCGAGGGATATGGCGATGCAGAGGTCGACTATCGGAAGCAGTGTCTGAGCAGGTGGAAGCACAACATGCGCGTAGCTATATGCCTGGCTATCTGGCTGGCCACCGAGCGGGGTATCAGCGGGCAATGAATGTGGCAAACATCGATGAGTCCAACCCCGCTTGGATGTACAATGAGCATCCGGACGTAGAGATGCCTCCAGTCTCAAACACTTTTCTAGTAGCCGACGACGAGGAGGAGCCTCCTCTGACAAAACAATGAAGTCCCCTCTTTTGTGCTTTAATTTGAAATATGTTTCGTTTTGTTAATCTCCGGACAGCCAGCTTTTAATATGAAATGCTTCTTGATTTGCCTTCTTTGCTTGCTTGGAATGTTCTGCAAGTTTCATCCTTTGACAGCCTTGATGGGTTTTACCGGACCCCTAGTAGATGGCTACCAGAGGACTTGATCAAAGAAATGACCAACAGAAGCCTAACAGATGACTGCAGGAGGCATGATCAAATAAGGGACCAACAGAAGCCTGGCAGATAACTGTTGGAGGCTTGGTCACAGGATGGGACCAACAGAAGCCTGTCAGATGACTACCGGAGGCTCTGTCACTGGATGTTTTGCCTTGGCCAACAGAAGTCTTGGTAGATGACTGCTGGCGGCTTGGCCAATGGGGGCAAACCCATGAGGGTATTATATCAGGACCCACAGAAGCCTGGTGGATGACTGTCGGAGGCTTGGCCATTCTAACGAAATCCTTGACCGGAGGCTAGTGGAGATGACTGTTGAAGACACTGTCAAGGGGCGAACCCATGAGGGTATTATGTCAAGACCAACAGAAGCCTGGCGGATGACCGCCAGAGACTACCATTGTGACAAAATCCTTGACCAGAGGCCGGTGCAGATGACTGCTGAAGGCACGGTCAAGGGGCGGATCTATGAGGATATAATATCAGGATTGATAGAAGCCTCGCGGATGACTACCGGAGGCTCGTCCATTGTGACAAAATCCTTAACCGGAGGCCGGTGCAGACGACTGTTGAAGGCACGGTCAAGGAGCAGACCCATGAGGGTATTATGTCAAGACCGACAGAAGCCTGGTGGATGACCGTTGGAGGCTCGGCCATTGTGACGAAATCCTCCTTGATCGGAGGTCGGTACAGATCACTGCTGAATACACGGTCAAGGAGGGGTTCTTGACCATTAGAAGCCTGACAGATGACTGTCAGAGGCTTGGCCAAGGGAGGAGAGATGACTAAAGGAGTGGAGTTTCCGGTTTGATGGAATGCGCCGGATTAGTGGAAAATTTTGAAACTATACAACTTTTGGTACAAGCTTTTTTTTTTGAAAGGAAAACGTATATTCATATTATCCAAACAACAAGAATACACAGAATTAACAAGGCTTAGAGGACAGCCATCCGAAACCTTCCTTCTAATTACATAAAATACATACTAATCGAGAAGACTAGCGATTGTTGACTCCCAATCACACAGTAAAACCTCTAATGTT
>NMUG010006758.1:0-12416 GCA_002855965.1 Monotropa hypopitys | reverse complement strand
GGTACAATTTGAATGCTATGATTCGGTAGCCAGTGTCATCGGGACCATCGTCCTACATGCTTCTTTGCATGCTTCTTGTTTATACAGGTCGTGGTCCAGAGATCTTAATCCACTATACTGATGGACACGGTCCAATATCATACTACCTCTACCAGCCTATGGTTTGTCCAGCCATGATGCAATTGCCTCCCCATACCTTGGTTCGGGTAACCAGAGTACCACCGCTCTGACCTCATTGGTACGATACGATTAATGCTACCGTACTTCCTGACTCATAACTTGGCACTGTACCATTAAGGTCTTGTCCATTCATTCATTGTTCCATTGGACCATCTGCCCGACCTAGGCCTAGCCCCATTGGGCCTGCTCCGTTTACCTAGCCCGAAGGCATGACTTGGTTCGGTTGCCATAATAGCCCCTCAATTCTTTAAAAGCATATAACACAAGAGAAATTTAAAATGGGTTTTAATGAATTAATATAAAATTCTTATGGTCCCGGGGTGACAAAATAAATTAATTTTGCTAAATAGTCTTGTGGGCATAGAAATATATTTCATAAATATTTTAAATAGGAAAATAAATTCTAGAATCAAATATATCTCAATGTTGATGATTTGGGAGCTATCGTAGTATTTAGGGTCGATTATATTGCGAGAATAAGGTTTAGGGTGAGTTTGGGCTATTTCGAAATATCACTGTGTAAACAGTGTCTTCATATTCGATATGGGTTGTGTACATATCGAAACATGTGAATCTCTTGCATTCTCGTTCTCTTTTACATGCATATCAAAATGCTATTGAAGCATTGTATATCGATATGTGATTATTCACATATCGATATATATAGGGTCTGGAATCCCATTGAGAAGGCATCCCCATGTGCATATCGAAATGGGTGGTTGGTGTATATCAAAATGTGCTATTCCCGAAGGGTTATGTAGTGTTGTGTATCGATATTTGATTTGTTACATATCGATATAGAAAGGTTATGGTATGCCATTTAGGGATGTATTCTTATCGATATATCGAGATGTTAGATTTCATGCATATCAAAATGCATGTTTAATATATCACAATGTGTATTTGCTTTATATCGAAACGTGGGGTATGGGAGGCTGACTTATATGTGTATATCAATATTTCAAGGGTATCGATATGCATGATTGGAGTATATCGAAATGCAACATGATTTCCTCTTCTTCAGATTAGACCAACACCTGGGTATATCGATATATAGACTTTTATATATCGATATGTGTTCCATTGGAAGGCTTAGAAATGACAGTTTGGCAATTTGATGATGTATGTGTACGAATTATATATTTGTGTATTAAGGGAACCCTATGGAATTTTTATTTCCCTCCTTCTCTCTATCATTACTGTCTACCCCTCTCTAAAAATTTATCTCCCTTCTCTCTAGGATCTCTATATATCCATCTTCCAGAGATTTGATCTTCACCAACCTCGAAGAGCTTGGAGAGGGCTACATATCCATCACTATATCGAGTCCTATTGAGAAGAGCCCTCATCTAGGGTTTTCGAGATTTTTGGCTATAATGTGGGATTTTCTTTTCTTCTCCTATGTATGGGTGCCCTTATGCCATTGCATTTTGTTTAGATTGTATGTATTGTTGAGGTTTTTTTTAATTTCAAGTCAAAATTGTATTTTGCGTCTAGACATGGAGTAAACTAATAGACACACAATTGTGAATATTTAGGGTGTCTATTTCTTCCTATTTTATTATAATTGTTTGTTTGTTTATTTATGTTTAGTTTATATTTGCATTAATATTGTATTTTAGTCTTTGTATTTTTTTTAGGTTAATTACTGCTCCCCGAACGAGTTCGGAAGCCCTCGGGATTCCCTGAGCCATAAGGAGTTCATTGTGAGGAACTGAATAAGAGCCAAAGTGAAGGAAATCAGCAGAAGGGTCATCTGAAGAAGGGGTGCCGGTATCCCAAGCCACTGGTGACCGGTCCCCATATTCGAGAAGGTTTCACTAGACAAGGGGTGCCGATCTCCCATACTACGAGGGACCGGTCCCTCCATGATCAGAACCCCAAAATTTGTAAAGGGTACCAGTCTTCTGAGCCGCTAGAGAACGGTCCCTCCATGTATTTTCTGCACTTTTCAGCCCAATTAAGGGAAATTGGGTAATTCTAGGTGGGGAGTATATAAACTTATATTGTATACGATTTTATACACTTTAGTTTTAAGTTTTCATTATGTTTTAGGGTTAGAGGGGGTTGAGAGCTTCTCTCTCTACCTCTCTTTTGTTTTTTATTATTTTTCTTCATTTTGAGGTTCATGGGGATTGAGAGGTTATGTTCTCCTTTAATATTGTAAGTAACTTCTTCCTGTCTCTATTGATGTGATTTATTTTATGTGTTGTGTTTATTTAATTTCGTATATCATTTTCTATGAAATGTTTGAGTTATATTTTTTTGCATTCCTAGCATTAGAATAGGTTGTATGGAGGGCTAACCGCATTAGTTTGGTCATGGGATGACTAACACCCCAAAACCTAGGGTTGTGATGGATTTCTCCATATATATGCCTAATGTGGTAGTTGTGGGGGAAGTGGGGCTTAGCTTAGTGGTATTAATCACCTTGATGGATTATAGACAATGAATCTTGGCACAACTCATGTTTGGTGCGATGTCACACTAGGTGTTCGACAAATACCTCAATGGACTAATTCTCCTGGAAACTGCCTAATCCTTGGATAATTGAGATATTGAGGTTGCGTAGGAGTTAGGAGTATGTAATTTGTCAAGTTAGGTCTTAACTGAGGGTTGTTAACATCCTTGATGGGTCGTAAACAATGAACATTGAAACGGCCCATGCTTGTAGCTATGTCATCCTAGGAGTTCGATGAAATATCTAGTAGAACCGAATTCTAGCTCTCGTGCTATCTCTTAACCCGTGATGTGTGCTCGAATGCCAAACATTCCATGTGAGGTCCTAGGTCGTGATCCCTCACTCATGTTGTCATAGAGAAGTCTAGCATACCCTAGGTTAGGTGTTAGGAATCCCTAAACCATTCTCTTAGTTTAACTTAGTTTTATTCCTTTCTTGTCTTGTGTTATAGTTTTGTAGTTTAAATCAAAATCAATTCAAGGGCAGCATCCTTCCGCCTCTATTGCAAAATAAAATCTATCTACAAAGCAAACACCTTAACTCCTTCAATTCCTTGCGGATCGAACTCGGACTTATCACTTTATTAAGTGTTATTTCTGTGTTTATAAATTATTAATGAGACCGTCGGCCCGTTTATAGTGAACAACAACGACACGGTTTGGGCGCTTGTCATAAACCCTAGATTGGTCAAATATATAGGTCATTTACATGTCTATAAGGCATGTGTTCATCATTGGTATGTTATATTCCAAGCGTTTCTTGAAAAAACAAATCTTGAAAATTAGGGTTCGGACTAAGGGCAATTTGGGAAATTTACCTGTATTGTGGCCCAATGATCAAAATGATAGAATAATCATGAAATTGTATGAAATTGAAGTATATTCATGTATTCATTTGTGTCTAGGCATGGTCTAAGGTAATAACTGAGATTTATGCCAAATTAAAGGGAAGATGAAAAATATGATAAATGAAATTGAAATTGGGAAGGTATATATCTATATCTATATATAGAGAGAGAAGTGGACTTGATAATTAAATCCATCGAATTAGAAGAAAATACTTATTGTATTCAATCGAAACAAGAATGGAAGAATGTATCTATAAAGAAATAGAGGTGTACTCAAGAATGCATTCATTCTAAGAAATTGGATTCAAAATATATTCTAATATATTCTCAATGTATTCTTGAATGTATTCTAAGTGGTGAGCTTCCATGTATTCAGTCCTGGCCCATGTATTCAGCGAATGTGGTTGCTTCAGCGATTATATTTGGGAAATTATATAAATAGGCATTGCACAATAGGGGTTTGACTGGGCCCTCCCGATGAACCGAGGAATCGTGAGGAACAACTCGTATATCACATGTTCCATGAATTTTTACATTCGACGTTAGCCCAATGTGTATTTCCTTAAATGGGTTCTTTGTATTAAGTGTCGGACATTTCACGTATTCAATTCTGACCATAGTATATATTCAACATTGGGCTTCCATATATTCAGTCCCGATAAGATATGCTTTCTATATTGGGATTCTATGTATTCAGTCCCAAACATAGATGCGAGCACTCATGTATTCAGTCCCGAGCATATGTGTGTATTCAACCTAACCACTATTGTATTCAAGCATCAGACTCTCATATTGCAAGAGGCAAAGTTCTTTGCTGCTCGGGCTAAGTGTTCGTTCATGACATACATCGTATTGTTTCTTTGATATATAGTGTCTAGTACTGGGATTTCTGTAGATGAGGCAAAGGTGGAGGCTGTTCGCAACTGGCCAACCCCGAGGAACATTCATGACGTTTGCAGTTTTTATGGACTGGCATCGTTCTATCGGCGGTTCATTCCAAATTTCAGTAGCATTATGGCTCCTATTACAGATTGCATATGAGCTAGACAGTTTACTTGGTCAGAAGCGACAACTAAAGCATTTGAGGAGATAAGCAGAAACTGACCACCGCTCTTGTGCTTTCTCCACTAGATTTTTCTAAGCCATTTGAGTTGTATTGTGATGCCTCAAAGGTGGGTGTTGGGACTGTCTTTAGCCAAGAAGGACGAACAATGGCAACTTAAATGAAAAGTTTGATCTGTGTACAATACCATCATAAGCTAATGCGGAGCCTTAAATGAAAAGTTTTGATCTGTATACAGTACCATCATAGCTCATACAGAGCTTTTACAGTGCTTTTACCAGTATTCAAATAACTTTCAAATGGCTTAAAACGAATTATGCAATAAATAAAAAGGAGAAAACTGATTGCATGCTCAAGTAGGCTCACATTTTGATTGTTATGATTGTGATTTATTTGGCTTCAAGTTGCTCAACTACATTTTCACTTTTTGTCAGTGGACAAATGCAAGCTCGTTAATTGCTCAAATACTTATTCACTTGTTGCTAGTGAACAAATGTTGAAAAGATGAATCTGCACTAAAGAAAATCCGAACAAAAGCTGATTTTTTCTCCCTTCTTTTTGTTTTTTGGGCTATAGCCCCTTGTATTGTTCTGACCTCACAGTCCGGTACCAGGTAGCCTGTCGAGCTACCTAGCCACCGGTAGCCCACCAGTTGGCCCATGCGACCTATCCTGCCCATATTGGGCCTTCCCCCAATGAGTCTGCTCATTGATCCGGCCTGTAGGCCTTGCATGGTTCGGTTAGCACACTAAGTGTAAACTGGAACACCTTCAGAATTGAGGAAATTAGATGTTTAGTTATTTTGTGCAAGAGTGGTGCTTTATTAGCTAGACTCAGCGCGTGACTGTGGTTCCTCGGGCAAACTAAGGGGACCTAAGTTAGGTTGTGTATTAATATTGAGGTATTGGGCCTAGCTGGCAACGAGTTTAGGTGCATTTTGAAGTCTTACACTGTATACAACCGCAGAAGGAGGGGCAACTAGTGAGAAACATTCCAACTTAGAGTTCTTGGTGAAGTGTTATGTGATTGATTTCAGATAAGTTTGGAATGACTTGTTGTCATTGATCGAGTTGATGAATGGGAATAGTTGTCGGAGTAGGTGGAGAGAGTTTCTTTTGAAGAGTTGTATAGTGAAAGTGTAGAATTCTTGCCGAGAAATGAGTTAAAAGTCAGTGTTAGAGGTGTCGGGGAGAGGGGGTACAAGGCAATCTGATGGTAACCACGGTAGGCATCCATAAAGATGAGACTGATACGCCCAGTCGTTGCATCGACTAAATGATCGATCCTGGGAAGAGAGAACAGATCTTTGGGCAGGAGTCGTTTAGGTTGGTGTAATACACACACACACTGAACTTCCCATTTTCTTCTTGACAACCACCGTGTTGGAGAGCCAAGTTGGGTACTGAACTTCCCAGATTGCCTTTGCTTCGATAAGCCGATCCACCTCTTCGATCACCGCCTCCGTATGAATTTTTGTCGAGCAACATGCTTTCTGCACTACAGGCCGGAGATGGGATCGACTTTGAGTCGGTGGCAGATGAGATCCAGACTAACCCCCAACCCCCAGCATCTCATAGGGGGTCCAAGCAAAGACCTTGGCGTTACTCTTCAAAAACTTGAGCATCTCCTCCTGTTCCGGTTCTGGTATGGCCGACCCAATGACCAAGAAGCGTTCATTGCCTTCTTCGATCGGAACACGAACCAGATCTTCCAATGCTTTTTCTGAGGCTTCAGTTCCAACATCTTCCAGTACCGGAGCTTCTGGGGTTTCAACCCTATGTACTTGAGTCGGTGTGGTCTTGCTTTTGATTGCGCAATATAGCATTTCTTGGATGTCATCTTGTCCCCAAAGATATCTTCATGCCCATTCGGGCCGTTGAACTGCACTACTTGGAGGTAGGTAGATGCAACAGCCTCCATTCAGTGGAGCCAGTCACGGTCTAGTATGACATTGTACGGACTTGGGACGTCAACTAGTACAAACTCCGTCTGTACGTCTTGCTCCATGCTATGACCGGAACACTGACCCTACCGAATGGCCAAACCGGAGCTGAGTTGAATCCCACCAGAGGTACCTCAGAGGGGACCAGCTCATGGAGTGAATAGTCCAATTGTTCGAACAGTGGGTAGTACATTACGTCTGCTAAGCTCTCTGGGTCAACGAGGATCCTCCGTACCAGACAGTTACCGAGATTTATGATCACGACCAGAGCATCACTGAGAGGGAATTGGACCCTTTCAATGTCTTTTTCTGAAAAGGTGATCTGTCATCTCCTGGTCAACTATGGTCTTGGTCACTTTGGCGACGTCCTGACGTTCATTACCATTCGTCCGATTTGGCCCAGCCGGATCTCTTCGTTGATTCTTTGTTCGATAGCCTGATCTATCATCTCGTGAATGACATTGATGACCCATGCCACCTCCTTGTTGTCCTGATTTGGAGGAGGTGATAGTCTGGGTGCTATTTTTTCTTCATCTATATATTCCCAGTCTCCCATAACCCACTTGCTCTTCCAGGAATGCCTTAAATGCCTTGCACCGTATCGTGAGGTGCCCCTTGTCCCGGTGATAGGTGCACCGCATAGTGACATTCTTTCCCTAGGTTCTCCCATGATTTTGGGAGGGTACTAGAATTAATCCTCCTCCTCGATTTTTTGGAGCAATTCGTAGATGGGTACCTTAAATACCGTGCAATTTGCAACGAACTCATCCGCCCGAGGAACCCACTTCTCCTTCGCTTTGATGTTGTTGACCTACCGCGACATAGTCCCACTTGTTGGTCCGAATCTGGGGCAAACATTGAGCTCAGCTCTAAGCCATTTTGTTCGGGCCTCCTCCAGCATGCAATGCTTTTCAATTCGAGACATCATATCGTCTATGACTGTGGGACTGGATAGGGTGAGGTCTTCAAATAATCGGTTCCTGGATCCAGTCTCATTTTGAATGACGGGATCATTGTTCCGAGGGTGCATCCATCAATTTCGTTGTAGACCTCCCAGTACCGTGCTGCGTACTTCTGGAGGGATTCTCTTTTTCCCATCCAAAGGGCTATGAGAACATCCACCTCATTCTTCTTCTTCGTACTAGTCACGAACCGTGCCAAGAAGGCCTGTGAGAGTTCCCGAAAGGATTTGATCGATTGCTCTGGCATCTTATCAAACCAAATCAAGTCCAAGCCCCAGACTGGAAGGGAAGACCTTGCAGAGGAGCTCATCCTCCATAATGTACAGCGACATCATTTACCGGAAGTGCACAAGGTGCATATAGTCGTCGGAAGTCATCTTGTACTTCTTGAATTTTGGTGCTGTGAAGCCACGTGGAGGCCAGAATGCATCATTGTCATGAGAAAAGGGGGAGAAGATTAGTTTGGCATGAATTTGATCTGCCTTGGAGGAAGTGGTCTGGTCCTCCTTTCTCGTAGCATCCAACCTGTCTCGCAGCTCCTTATGATGTATGGTCTTGTCTATGTCGTGCGTCCGGGAATGAACCGAAGCATGCTATTTTGCTGCGACATCCTCATTTCGGCCTTCTCTCTTTCTTTCCAGCCTCTCAAACTAGCTCTTATGAGAAGTCGTGTCACTACTAATCTAGTCTGACTCCCAGCTTGCCGTAGAGCATTTTACCGGATCATCACTGTTACTATGGCGTTGAAAGGCCGAGGTACGATGAGTGTCCCTTCGGCTCAGTGAGTCAGGTTATTTTCCCTTCCTTCGTCTTTCCCTCTCTTGATCACGAAGCTAGGTCCGATCCCCCAGCCTTTCCCATACTAGAGCATGTTGGCGATGATTGTCCCCCCCCTATCAGGAGAAGGCGTCCTGTGAGTGGACCTCCTTCCCCTTGACTGGTCCGCATTGCGAGCTTCCCGGGCTTGCAATTCTGCCTTCAACCGTAGGACGTCTTCTTGGATGGCGAGGATGATGGTGTCATTTTTGTCAATTTGGCTTTTTAGCGTTCAGATGTAAGCTCTTGATCCCTGATCTTTCAGGGGTTGTTCTGGCCCGCCTGTTCCTACAGCCCTACTTCCTACGTCCCCATCAGGAGGCGGGGCTGCGTCATTCACGATATGAAGGGTGATGGCATCCTCTGGGTTTTGTTGGTGCAGATCTGTTCCTTATAGAAGCTCAGGCGGAGACATTGTGACAGAGTGATTTTTGATTCGATCGAAATTAATGGAGTTGCTCATCGTCCTTAGTAGTCACCAATTGTGGGTTCTGGGGATCACGGCCTTAATTGGTTCTCCAAGTGTTGATTCCGAGTGATGTATTGTTGGTACGTAGGAATCTGTAACCAAAGAATCATCGTTAGTGCTACCCGGTGCCGCCCACCAGAATGGCACTCTGATGCCTAAGTTTGCAGGGAACTGGATCGATGAATGTGACAGAATATGAGCTTATGAGGGCAAAGAGTAATGTACATTTTCCATTGGGTATCTCCTCTGTACTTAGTCTCTCCCAGGCAACCTCCCCGTCCCCGTTCGGTATTCCCGGTGTGATTCTTGATGAGCATGACGCTACCGTAAAATCCGTTCTGTCCGTGAGATATTCAGGATCCTCTATGATCCTTGCACCATATGCCGACCTACTAGTCTGGTGTAATATCCATGGTCCGATTATCAATACTTATCAGACCAACTTCTCCAAATGCCTAGTATGCACTTCTAGCATCCTGACCCCATTGGTCCGGTACGTTCTGTGCTACCGTACACCCTTCCATTTGTCCTTGCCAACCTGTCCATACGGGCCATGGTCTGGAGACCATTGCTCCCCGTACCAAGGCGATGCCGATAGCATTTCTGATGCTTACTTGGAGACTCGTGGGCGTCGCTATACACGGGTCGTTGGTAAAACGAGCCTAATGTTGCCTATGTAACTATGATTTTCAATTGTAATATGGCATTGGAAAGCTATCGAGGAGACGCATGTGCTGGGAAATCGCTATGCCATTTTCCAATTGGGGAGGATGCAGAAAAAAACATCTGACGGTGGTTTTGGGATCATTTTTGTGTTGGGCTTTTGTATTGGGATGCATTTGTTTTCTTTCTTTTAATCTGATTTGGTACCCGGTTTGTCCCGGGCTTAGGGTTTTGTTGTAGCCTATTTATACTTCTCTTTTGAATTGTAAGGGAAATTTTGATGTGGAATGAAACCATAGTGTGTCATTTTAGCACCATCCCACTCTTTCGGTATTCTCTTCGGATTAATGATCGATTGATGCCTTGAAGCTTGGTATTCCATTGAATCAAAAAGTTTCCAGAAGAAATCCCATCTGGTATTCTACAGATTCAACGGGTAGGGTTTGTTTATCGTCTATCTTATACCTTGCCCTATATTAGTTGGTATCAAAGCCAGGTTCTATTTCCTGAGAGACAATGCCACCTAGATGCCGCCAAATCTGGGAGGTAAGAGAGGATGACAGACTCGATCGACTGCAGCAGGTGGATGAAACTCTGGGTGCTAGTGTTGTTGCGATACAAATCCAACTATAACAGCAACAACACCCCCAACAACAATAACAGCCGCCACAATGATGAAACCATAATCCGCGTGTTGTGGAGGAAGAAGATTTAGATGATGTTTTGAGCGAGGACGAGGAGGACGAGAAGGAGAATTCCTTCACCGATAGACAACTAGCAAGGAGGATTGTGAGGCAACCTCGACATCCTTATAGGATGGAGGAACGAGAGCATGCCGTCATTTCCAACCGGTTGGAAGCGGGTCTGAGAATCGATATCCCAGAGTTCCAAGGCGGGATGAAGGTAGATGAGTTTCTCGATTGGTTATTTGCTATCGAGGAGGTTCTCGAGTTCAAGGAGGTTCTAGCAAGCAAATGAGTTCCCCTAGTCACGACTCGTTTTTGTGGAAGAGCTGCAACTTGATGGCAACAACTAAAGTTGAACCGTGCTTGGATAGGGAAGCAGATGATCGATTCATGGGATAAGTTGCATAAACACCTGTTTGAGGCTTTCTTACCTCATAACTACTCACGTGTGATGGATCAAAGATTCCAAAACTTGCCACAGGGTGCAAAAAATAGTGGATGACTATACCACTTGTTAGAGATTCTGGTCAAATCACTTGAAGTTATTCATTTACCTTTTATGTTTTGATGTGGTGTTCCAGAAGAAGAAGTATGGTGTTCTGGAAGATGGTGTTTGGTTCCTTGTTCATCTTCTGTTATATGATCCTATGTTCCGGAAGAAGAAGTATGGTGTTCTGGAAGATGGTGTTTGGTCCTTTGTTCATCTTCTATTATATGGTTGTTCTTCCAGAAATTGAATAGTGTTCTTCCGAAAGATAAAGGTTTACTGTTCTGTCTACAATTATGCGGTAGTTGGTCTTCCAGTAGATGGCGGTTGATGTTCTGAAATATCATTGTATATTTATTAGATGGTTTGACAGCTGTCTTTTCTGTTTATAATGACAGCTGTCTTTTAGTCAGTTAGGAAGTTGTTATGATTAGAGTAGGTCGGTGGTTGTGGGTATATAAAGACCCGCGCTTGTATTCAAAAAGATAAGATGAATTAAAAAGAGACATCAAGTTTTTTAAGAAGATGGTTTTCAAGATTCTCTCTCTCATAAGTTTGTGATTTTCGTTATGGTATCAGAGCTATATCATGCTCCAACGAGCTTTCAAATCTTCATCAATGGCCGAATCGTCCCTTGCATTGCCGTTGTCTCTGTCTCTCATAAACAGACTCTCTAGTTCTTTAATCCAAAATATGTCCCCCTATGAGAAACTATTTCATAAACCTCCTGACTATCTATCTCTTAAAGTTTTTGGTTGTTTATGCTATCCTTGGATGAGACCCTATGTTCATAATAAATTAGAACCTAGGTCGACTCCTTGTGTCTTTATTGGATATCATCCTTCTTTTAAAGGATATAGATGTTTAGACATGGCTACTAATAAAATATATGTGTCTAGACATGTGTTTGATGAAAATGTCTTTCCTTTTCTTACCAAGTCTAATACTTCTCAACCTACATCCTTATCTATTCTACAACAATTTTTCTAGAATTCTTCTTATACTGATCATGATGATTCTGATGCTTCTGAGTTAAATTTGTCCAACTATCCTGCTTCTGCTCAAGACATGAGTGCTTCTACCCACAGTGTTCCTCTACATGCTCAACCTACTCCATCTAACAGCATTCAATCTGCTTCCTCTTTTAATAATAAACATCATATGGTTACTATGTCCCAATCAAAATTTTATACTAATGCTCATCCTATGGTCACAATGTCTAAAACTCATCCTCCTTCCTGTTCAAATACTACTCTTCTTTCTTCTTCTGAGATTGAACCAAAATCTATTAAAGAAGCATTAACTCTACCTCATTGGAAAAATGACATGATAGAAGAATTTCAAGCTTTACAGAAACCAGGCACTTGGTCTATTGTTCCTTCCCATCCTTCTCAGAATATCATTGGATGCAAATGGATTTTTAAAATCAAGAGAAATGCTGATGGATCTATTGCTAGGTATAAATCTAGGCTTGTTGCCAAAAGATATCTTCAAGAAAAAGGAATAGATTATCAAGAAACTTTTAGTCCTGTTGCCAAGCAACCAACAGTAAGAATTCTTCTTTCCATAGCTCTACATTTTAATTGGACTATAAAACAACTTGATATTTCCAATGCCTTTTTATATGGAGTTCTTCAAGAAGAAGTTTACATGTCACAACCTCCTGGTTTTGTATCCTCATCCCATCCTAACAGTGTATGCAAACTTCATAAAGCCTTGTATGGGTTAAAACAGGCTCCAAGAGCATGGTACTCTACATTCAGTACATGGTTGAGGGGAGATGTTAGAGATTCTGGTCAGGTCACTTGAAGTTATTCATTTACCTGTTATGTTTTGATGT
>NMUG010006757.1:0-12417 GCA_002855965.1 Monotropa hypopitys | reverse complement strand
AGATTTGATAATAGCAGAAAGCATGAAAATACCCAGAAAGTGCACTTCTATTAGCCACAATCTTGATTACGGTTGGAGATACAATAAGTCTGAGCCAAACGAGGCTTAATACAAAAATAAAGTGCCTCAGAAACTACAACTACCAAACCATGTTCCTAAAGCTGCTCCTCGAATCCTAAAAAGGGTTTTATAAAAATGCATAAGTTTTAATCTAGAGTGAATACAATATATGCAAGATTTACTTGTTTCATGGACAACCAATCTCCCTGCAAAACAAAACAGTTTAGCAATTATAATAGTAGTGGCTCAATAGCCTCAAAGTGTATAGTCATTGGCCCTCCAGGCCGCATTGGACTTTTTGGCATCTTTCATGCATGATCCTGAAGCAAGTGCATATTGATGGCATCTAGGCATTCAACCAATGATATCAGACTATCCAACAGTCTATCAAGCCAATTAATTACAACCTCTATAATACCAGACCATGGGGGAGCTACCCCGCATAAATAGATAGTGGTGTGATATCACCCAAAGACTACCTGACAATGGTCCTACCCTTATAGTCAATCTCTGCCTACATGGTATCTGATCCTTCCCCTAGTACTGGGCACAACCGTTTATGACCGTATCTCATGGTCATATCATGTCTGTTCCGACAAGTCATAGAAAATATTCACCATTTTGTTTGCCCATACATGAAGTGAGTTTTACATGCTCTTCTCTTTTCTTTTCAAGATTATCAACATAATAGCATTTAGGCTCAGTAGCTATAATAATATCTTTGCCAAAACAAAGTGCGCAAGTACAAAAAGTACGAGTAAGTAAGGCATGTAGAGATTCACTTTTCTAGTATGGATTCTTGCTTTGAATTTCCTTCTTACAATCTCAAATCTACCATAAATACAATAAAAAGGTCATTTTTTGTTTTGCTGGACCACTAAGGTTTCTGCCGAGCTGAGCTGCTGGACCAAGCTTGACCGGACATCTCCTGGATGAACTGGTCGAGCTCTTTTAGGTTACTGGTCAACATAAAGGGTCGGAGAGCTTACTGTCTACTTATAATAGTGTGCCAAACACGGGCACATCAGTGCCGAACAACATTGGACCAGGGGTACTTTAGCCGGACTGGCAAGTTGTCGGTCAGTCAACATATTTTTTTATTGGGCATCAGCAGTGTGGGAAACAATGCATTGGACAATTAAACTAGTCAAAATGGTTCTAGTTATGCCCACAAAGGTCTGGGTCTAATTTCTCGAACAGTTGGATGTTCAGCCGAGCTTAGAGAGCTATAGTTCTTAAGGAACAGACAGCTTTTTTGTCGAGCACAAGTGCCATGGCAACTAGGAGGTCGGCAATAATCTGAAATGAGTCAGTGATGTTCTACAAAGGTCCAGTTACATTTGATGAGCTGAAAGGAGCTTAGCCAGACACAATAATGGGGCCTAGGTGCTCCGGTTATCTAGCAAAGCCAAAGGAAGGCTTGCCGACCTGATTTTAGTGCGGCAATGTCCTTTAGTGGACTTGCCGAGCAGAGTGTGAGATAACATTGGTTTTTCCAAACAAAAGAAGCATGGCAGGACGTTTTATTAAGTTTTCCAGACCATAGATAATATATCCAGAGGATTTAGAGATTACCTTTGCCGGAGAATGAGTTATTGATCTTCCAAGGATAAGGCTAAACTGAATACTGATCGGGAATGCTGGTCTAGACGGTGATGGTCTGTCGGTTGGGATGAAGTAGTCCGGAGACTGATATTTACTGTTTGGCTAAGGTTTAGCTGGAGGAATGTCTTGGAGTTTGGCTAAGTTTGCCGAATATTACAAGCTTTCCGTAGGATAGATTTTCTCACTCTAGAATTGCTTTGAATACAAAAAGAAGTTTGGTATGGGATTGAATACTAAGAAAGGGGTTCTATTTATAGCAATCCAGAGGCTCTGGGCTGCATTAAATGCAAAGTTTGATGCATCCCTGCTTCTACCGAGTATCCATGCTTTGTAGGGGGTGCCTTGCACTCCACTACCTGCTCTGACCGATGAGTCTAGTCCGGATCAGGACTCCTGGTATAACCAACTCTCTGAATATGGCAGGGCCAACCATGGGACAATAAGAATTTATGATTGAGTTGTCCCGTCAACTGAGCTGTTAGTCTGGATAGGAATTGATCCTATAGCTCGGCAGAGCTGCTGCCGCACTAATGAGTGGTCAATCATTGACTGGATCAGGCCTGGACTGACCCGACTAACCTGAACTGACCCTTGGTTCCCTTTCCGGATCTCAATTGGGTTCCTACCTTCCCATTTCTATCATTTAGACCCCAAAATATTCATTTCTTGCTGATTTTACCTCTTTAACTCTTAGCTGAGCCCAAATTGACTTTAATTTTATTTTCAAACCATCTCAAAAATATTATAAGCTTTATTCAATTAATATAAATCTTATTTTCTGAGATGTGACTTTACATAACCGAATGAAATGGTTTTGAGAATCAATATTTCCAAAATTCGTCCGATGGCTGAAGGCTAGTAGGGATAGCTATACTTTTAGCCGAAACGACCATTTTTAACGGTTCCGAGAATGTTGATTTTATTGCTTTTCAAATAATAAAAATTTAATCTTTCAATTATCAAGATGTGACCGAACATCCAGTAGGCATAGCCATACACGTGGCCGATATATCATAAAATGAAACTTAAAAAACCAACTTTTCATTAGATGGCAGAAAATGGACCACATAAATAATCTGCGATCTATTTTCTACGCATATACGCAAAGAGAAATATTAACTTTAAATTTTATTTCTGGTAGTCAGGGTGCCGGCATTGCCGATGTTGCGTTGACTCGTCCGAAATAAAATATAAGTTAACCTTTTCCCGCATACTTTCCGAAGGAAATTACATTGCAACTAAAATAAAAAATGAATAAATGAGTATATTTATACCTTGACGTTGATTACAAATATGAGGATAAGTTCACCGATATTATCAGTTTAACTATAATACGTTATAGTATTCGGATGCGAGAATCCCTACTATACCGAACTATAATCCAGAAATATTTATCGGGACATTCCTAAATAAATATAAACTGAAAATAAACTGAAATAAACTCACCGAAATTTATTGACGAAATTTCGACAGAGCTTCTGCTAGAATGCGTGCTTTTCGGGTTTTTCGGGAATGGGACGGCTTAGGAAATTGAAAGGGATGTTGATTTCGAGATGGATTTTGTGCTCATCGTTGATTTGAGGGATGTTTAGGGACTGATTTGGCTCTGGAAAATAGTAGGAAAATCAAATTTGAAATTGGGGTTAGGTTGAAAATGGCTCGGGTTGATTTTTGGCTAGGGTTTTGACATATTTTAGGAGTTTGAGGCTTCTGCCAGGGAGAAGAAGTGACTGGGTAATTTTGCAGCACTTTGGGTTATATGGCTCTCCCTTCAAATGGCTTGGGAGGCCTCTGCATATATAGGACTATGTTGCACCTATAGGTGCGACATGACGTCAGCAGCTTTTTGCTGCTGGATGCGAGTGGAAGCCTTCTTTTGTGGGTGGATACTATATGTTTTGGATGTATTCCCCCTATATTCAGCTCCGATGTTGAGAGGAATATTCTTTTGAAAAAAGAATTCAACTTTTGTCCATTTGTCGGCGATTAATCCCATCATGATCCGTTGGGCGTCGTGTCATCGGGGGATGATCCAGGTGACCGATATGTCACTGAATATAGTTATTGCGCTCACTTTGCTGTCTAGATCATAAGAAAATTTTCGCCTCGTGTTGAATATACTTCTGTGAAAAGGTGATTTTCAGGCCGTTATTCTGAAAGTCAGTCCTCTGCTCTGCTACTTTCCTGTCGAAAGTCATTTCGCAATGTCAACCTTCCTTTAGGAAATGTTTGTTTCTTCGCCAGGAAACCATAAAAAATTGTGTCGCGTCATTCCGATGTCGACTCGCTTCGATATGATGTTCCGAACAAAATAGCTCTTCTGGCCAACTAAATTCTATATTTTCAATCTCAGTCGCAGTTTTATATGCCATTGCCTTAGGAATACTGTTACCGACGTACTGGCACTGAGAAATGATTTTTTGGATCACCGGCCTCAATTCTGTACATACCAACCCAGTTTACTTCTTCTGGTACAGATTTTCATTGTTTGGATCGTATTCTTTTCAAACTGCTCATTCGCTTTGCAATCTCTCTTCGGATAATTATTCGTTTATGTATTCCGGACATATCTTTAAAAGTTGAAACTAGTCGCTTGACGTTTGATGTTGATTCGGCTAACTCGGACAGTTCAAACAACTAGTAATTGAATATTTGACTGGTCTTTGTTTTTCTGATTTCCGGGCAGTCGGTCAAAATAGGACATCAATGAATAGGTATGTTTTGTTTTTGGGTTTTGGACCTTTTCAGGTCAATGTGGCATGAAGGATATGCCTTGTTCAGCTTCTTCTAGTGCCTTTTTCGTCAGCTTTGGACTTTTCCTGGCACGTTTTGTTCAACTTCTCTTTGTGCTGCATGTTTTTTTGCTGGTGAAGGATATGCATTGTGTTGTATGTCTCACATTTTTTAAATCACATATTTTTTCTTGGACCAACTTAGACAGTAACATTTTTGAACGTTCTATTGTGCTTCTCCTTACCCTGCATTTTGATCACCATCTGTGCCTAGTGTATAGGCGAGGCCACCTACCTAGGAAGAGTTGGGTAAGCCTGAATTTACCTCCCCTCATATGCTACTAGGTGGTGGCATTGTGAGGCCCTCAATGATGGGGTCCACTATTTTTTTGACACAAGCAGATCATTTTTGGGTAAAGGCAACTTTCAAATCATAAGATTTTGTAGTTCATTTTGTGGTTGATTCGTTTTATTCCAAATAAGGTAAAATTTCTATGATTGGCTGTGTAACTTTCATAAGTGCTCGATGAGGTCGGATTGAAGTTGAGAATGAGCTTCTCGATTTCGAATACAATGATGGCGTCGAATGAATTCCATAAATTCTACAGTATTCTCATGTGATGTTTGTTCAAGTTCATTTTGATTGATTTGATCATACTTGAAAAATTCTGTATCATGTTCAAGATCTCGTTCATTTTCAATGATCATGTTATGCAATATTATGCAAGCCATCATAATGTACTTTAACATTCGACGTCCCCAAAAATGTACAGGTCGGTATAATCGCAAAACGTGCTTGAAGCACTCCAAATGCATGTTATATATCTTTCCTTGCTGACTCTTGGGCTGCTACAAACAATTTTTTCTTATTTCCTTGTGGAGATGGAATTGTTTTCACAAATGTGGACCAATGTGGATATATACCATCGACAAGATTGTATCCCGTTGTGTAATTATTGTCATTAAGTGAGTAGTTGGCTAGAAGAGCACGCACTTCAGCGAGCTCACTAAAAATGAAAGAACGCTCTAGCACATTTATATCACTATGAGAACCAGGTAATCCAAAAATGCATGACATATCCAAAGATCATATGATGCCACAACTTCTAAAATAATTGTTGGCTCATGGATATGACCAATATACATACTGTGATAGGGTAATCCTAGTTTTGCCACGCATCAAGGTCTTGGCCGCACAAACCAGTTTAAGTGCGGGCCCTCTTTGCCACGACATCAGCTTTCTGTGCTGCGCGGATTAGGTCGGCCTGTGCGACTAGACATCCACGCAGCACGGGGTCTTTTTATCCAGTACGGTGCGTGTCAGACCAGATCTGGTATAGACACGCGTACCAAGCATGGCCCACTGTGCGGAGTAGGTTGGGTCCATATGACCGACATCCCCCTGTGCGGCATCCAGTAATTTAGCGCGAGAATGGAAGCAGACAAGGAAGCTAGAAGGCGGTGCGAGCATGCGTGTCAGACTTTCTCTTCCCAAGAGAATATCCAGTCTCCAAGAGCAGTGGAAAGGTGTGCAGATGTGCGGTCTGGCCAGGAATGTGGCAGACCAACGCTCTGCCCAAGAAGAACAAGTGAAAGGTCCGAGTAAGACCTCGTTCCCAGCGAGAAGCTGAGAACTCAGAAGGCAGAGGTATATAAGGAAGAGCCTACCAACCTGAAAAAGATAATGCTAATTTGCTTCCAGACTATCTTGTGCTTTGAGTTCACAGTTCATATTCGATTCAGGACTAACTTAGTCATCGGAGAGCCTTCCGGCCGCTAGAGGCGGGAGGTCCTCTAACTGTTTTCTCTTAGCGCAGGATCAAGTATAACAGGAGTAAGTTGGCAGAGCAACCAATCTTTCCCAGAACAGTAACCGTTTACCGGCAAGGGTAGAGTAAGCACTTTTTACCCTCGCACAATTGGTGCTGTCTGTGGGAAATCGAACCCACAAAAGCAAGAAAAGCCGATAAGAGCTCAGAATACCAGTTGACAAGAAATGACGAACCATGGCAAAGAAACCCCTAATGCCACTGGAAAGGAGAAGTGCCCGGAGGCCACTCGATCTGATCCCCCTCCGGCGCCCAGAATAGTTACTAATAACCAGTCGCGTATCCTGGATAATCGCAGAGGCGTTCCTAGCCCGGTAGTGACCTCAAGAACCCCCTCTAGAGGCACTGGGAACCCGCTGAGAATCCGGGATGGCTTCCAAGAAGACCAGAATCAGGACAACAGGGAGATGGAGCATTCCCAGGAGGGTGACAGCAGGTCCCGTTCCGAGTACACTCAGTCTCCAACCAGGTCCAAGTCAATCAGAGACGAGGACTTGGCTGAGATTATCAAGACGCAGAACCAAGCTATTCAGCGCTTGGAGCTGTAGGTAGCAAGGTTGTCCAAATAGCATGAGGACAAGCAGAAATCAGCTGGCCATCAACGTCAACGCTCAGGGCCTCAGACGAGCCAGGCCAGACAGGACCCCCTCGCCCTACTGGAAACCAAGTCACAATGCTAGAAAGGACGAGGAGGACCCAACAGCAGAACAACAGTGAGGGGAGGAACCCACCCCGTCACCGAGATAGGCGTAGGGTTGCTCGGGACCCCCCTCAGCCCAGTGAGCACCAGAGCAGAACCAACAGTCACGTAGGTGACTCGCACCAGCAGATGTCAGCACCCCGTGTGCGGGACTTGAGAGATCAACTCCCTCCCAGGGCTCCCGCACAAGGCGAGCGTGCGGACAGACCACAGAATCTTGCCCCAGTCAACTCCGCGCCCACAAACTTTGAGGACATGAGGATGCGGCTGGACGAGCGTCTCAAGAACCGGGGAACGGCCTAGGAGACCGCTAAAAGGGCCATTCAACAGATCACTTCCACCCCGCTCTCTAGGGAAATTACCAGTTACCAGATTCCCAGAGGCTTCAGTCTTCCCAACTTCCAAAAGTACGACGGGAAACAGACCCCGTGGCACATCTGAAGGATTTTCAACAGTCCCTTATCTTGCACGAAGGGGACGAGAGCCTGTACTGCAGGATGTTCGCGTCCAGCTTGGGCCGGACAACGCTCAACTGGTACCACAAGTTGGCGCCACAATCAATCTGGTAGGTTCATGACCAGCAGAGCAGCGCCCAAACACTTTGATTCTCTGACTTCGTTGAGAAAGCGATCAGATGAGTCCCTCAGAACGTATGCTGGTAGGTACGTGGATATCTACAATGAGGTTGAGTACTGCACAAAAAAACAGGCAATTTCGATGTTCAGATTGGGGCTTTCCTTTGGCGAGAAGCTAAGGGAATCCCTGACTCTGACCCCAGTAGAAACTTTCCCCGAGCTAATGGAGCAGGTGGAGCAGCATGCCAAACTTGAAAAAGAAGGCACTGTAGAAGCAGGCCGCAATGCCAACAGATCGCACCGGACCCATGTGGTGGATTCTGCTGACAGGAAGAGGAGTAGAAAGAGGAAGGCATCCCAGCAATCTCACCCCAAGAAGGTGGAAGAGACTGAGACCACTCTGCAGGCAGCTCACAGGATGCCCTAGCCAGGCCCTGAGGCCTACAAAGCCATCAGGACAAAGTTCAATACCTCCATCTACAGAATGGTTCATCTCCTAAAAGACGAGCCTTTCTAGAGGTGGCCGGCCAAGCAAGGAGAAAACCAAGCAGAGCTGGAAGCAACGGGACTCAGGTGCAGTTATCATAGAGAGTATGGACACATGACCGAACAGTGCCAGATCTACAAGCAGTTCTTAGAAGACATCATGGACGCAGGTCATCTGAAGTAGTATATCGCGCAGACACCCCGATAGGACGGCAGGCCTAGACGGGTGGATATGTGTGACAACTCTTCAGATGAGGACCTCCCTCCACTTGGTGTCATCACAATGATCCACGGAGCGATAGAGCCGAGCTCCAGAGCAAAGTCCCGCACAAAAAAAAGAAAAGGAGGGTCACGAACATCATGTTCTACAGCTCGGGCAGAAGCGACAGAGGGAGCAGTGTGGGAAACCTATCCAGATTTCATTCTCGGAGGAGGACCTGGAGGAGGTAGCCTTCCCGCACAACGATGCACTTGTGATCACTCCAAGTATCAACAGGTATGACATTGAAAGAATCTTGGTGGATCCGGGCAGCTCCACCGACATTCTTTATTTACAAGCATTCAACAGGATGGGATTCACTCAAGTGGATCTCAAGTCAACCAGGACCCCACTCATTGGATTTAGCGCGGAGCCAGTATGTCCCCTGGGAGTCATCACTCTCCCAGTCCGAGCAGGGAAGGTGACCTTAGACACGGAGTTCTTGGTGGTGGACGTGCCTTCGGCCTACAACGCCATCATTGGGTATACTTGGATGCATAGAATGGGGGGCCATCCCCTCCACCTACCATCAGATTATCAAATTCCCTGGGCCTAAGGGGATTGAAAGCATCAGAGGAAACCAGAAGTCTGCCAAAAACTTCTTCATGGCTGCCTTCAAGTCCAGTCCAAATGTCGAGCAGGTAAAATCCATAGAATTCCCGGATCAACCTGTCTTAGAGGACGTAGGTGTGGACCCCTCCACCCGTGTGGTCGAGAACCTGAGAAAGGTTCCCGCCCACGAGACTGATGAGGATAGGTTTTTCTTAATCGGGGACGAGCTCCTTGAGGTAGATGCCTCCGAATATGTCCAGGTGTTGCGGGATCACATCGACGTGTTTGCTTGGACCCAGAATAGATGCCCGGGGTACAGCCGAGCATAATATGTCATCGGTTGAACGTGGATCCTTGCCACAAGCCAGTGATGCAGAAGAGGAGACGATCGGCCACCCATCACTCAGAGGCAGTCTTGGAGGAAGTCAACCGTCTAGTACAGGCGAAGGCCATCAGGGAAGTTTACTACCTAGAGTGGCTCTCCAACACTGTGGTGGTCAAGAAAAAGAATGGGACTTGGAGAGTGTGCGTGGACTTCACCAGCCTAAACAAGGCCTGCCCAAAGGACAGCTTCCAAATGCCAAAAATCGACCAGCTGGTAGACTCTACGGCATGATACAAGCGGATGAGCTTTCTCGATGCATACCGAGGCTACCATCAAATTGCTATGTATGAGCCCGACCAAGAGAAGACATCCTTTATCACACCGCTGGGACTTTACTGCTACAAGGTAATGCCTTTTGGGCTGTGCAATGCTGGGGCAACGTACCAAAGGCTGGCTACCCTCATGTTCAAAGATCTGCTGGGAAAAAGCATGGAGGTGTACATCGATGACATTGTGGTGAAGTCAAGAGAGACATACACCCACCTGGACGATCTCCGCCGCACATTTCAGGTGCTCCGAGAGTACAAGCTAAAGCTGAATGCCTCCAAGTGTGCCTTTGGAGTAAGTTCTGGAAAATTCTTGGGACACTTGGTGACACGGAGGGGCATAGAGGCAAACCCCGATCAGATAATTGTATTGCAAAACCTCCAAAGTCCGGGAAGGACCAAGAAGGTGCAATGTCTGACTGGGATGGTTGCCGCGCTCAACCAGTTCATCAGCCGTTCATCAGACAAATGCAGACCCTTCTTCCAGCTACTCAGAAAAAGAACAAACTATTCATGGGGGCCAGATTGCGAAGAATCCTTCCAACAGTTGAAGAAATACTTAGCCGCACCACTGCTGATTGCCACACCAGATCCGGGCGATGTGTTTGTCGCTTATCTAGCTGTGTCAGAGCACGCAGTCAGCGTGGTGCTTATCAAGCAGGAGGAGGGACAGCAAAAGCCGGTGTACTACGTCAGCAAAACTCTGCTAGACGCAGAAACCAGATATCTCTCTTTGAAAAAATTGATTTCAACTAGAGCATTACTTCTTAGCCCACACCATTGAAGTACCAACCGTCCACCCTATTGGATCCGTCCTGAGAAAGATAGATCTGTCCGGGAGGGTTGCGGCTCGGTCGGTTGAGCTGGAAGAATATGACATCAAGTATGTCCTCCGCACTACGGTGAAGGGTCAGGTCCTCGCGGATTTTGTTGCAGAGTTCTCGCACGAACTCGCACAGACACCCCCGCCGCAGACAGCAGACGAGCAACCAACTCCCATCTATCCCGCGCTACCAAATGTTGATCAGCCGAACACGAAGGAGCAATGGAAGCTATTTGTGGATGGATCAGTATGCAACAAGGGATCAGGAATGGGTATTGTTCTATTCTCCCTAGAAGGATTGGCCCTGGAGTAGTCAGTCCGGTTATCTTTCAAAGCCTCCAACAACGAGGCGGAGTACGAAGAACTTATCACAGGTTTGAAGAGTGCGAGGAGGTGCGGAGCCAAGGACTTACTTATTCATTGTGACATCCAGCTAGTGGTCAATCAGCTTTCAAGAGAACTCCTCCAGCAATTCAAGAAAATGGAGATGGTCCAGATTATCTCTAGACAGAACAGCCACGCAGATGCCTTGGCCTGCTTGGCCTGCTCCGTACCTTCTGAGCTCTACCGCACAGTTTGCATCGATTCTCTGTCTTAGCCGAGAATCCAATCGACAGACTCGGATGAGGCTTTCGATTTGGATACAGGCCGGAGCTAGATGGATTCAATTGTCGCTTACTTGGTACGGGACGAGCTCCTCGCAGACAAGAAGGAAGCTCACAAAATCCGGATCAAGTCAACCAAGTACTGGCTCTCACCAGACAAGATCTTGTATAGAAAGTCGTTCACAGGGCCGTACTTGTGTTGTGTCCACCCTGACCTTGTTCAACGATTTCTATTCGAAATCCACGAGGGGGTGTGCGGCAGCCACACTGGTGGGCGGTCCATAGCCCACAAGGCCATCTCTCAGGGATACTGGTGGCCGTACATGCAAGAAGACGCCAAATTCTACGTCAGAAACTGCGAAAAATGCCAAAACTTTTCGCCCATCATCCATGCGCCTTCAGCAGACCTAGCACCACTCACGAGTCCTTGGCCTTTCGCTCAGTGGGGCATCGACATCGTAGGTCCCATGCCGCAAGCCAAAGGTATGAAGAAGTATTTGTTGGTAGCTACTAACTACTTTACCAAGTGGATCGAGGCAGAACCACTTGCCAAGATCACAGAGCGCAACACAGAGCAGCTTGTCTGGAGGAACATCATTACCAGATTTGAAATCCCCTATGCCATTGTATCAGATAATGGCACCCAGTTCCAAGATAAGTTCAAGGCATTCTGCTCAACGTACAAGATCAAGAACTTCTACACCTCGGGTAGTTACCCGCAATGCAATGGCCAAGCCGAAGCCTCCAACAAGACTATCCTGGACGGAATCAAGAAAAGACTGGACAAGGCCAAGGGAAGATGGGTTGAAGAGCTCCCACTCGTCCTTTGGGCCTACCGAACAACGCCAAGGAGATCCACAGGTGAAACTCCTTTTTCTCTAGCATACGGTACAGAGGCAGTCATCCCTCTAGAGGTTGGCATCCCAACCATCCGCAGCGACCTAGTGGAACAAGGGGGCAATGACAACGCTCTTGCCGTGTAGCTAGACCTTGTCGAAGAATAAAGAGAAAGAGCTTTGGTCAAGTTGGCCTCCTACCAAGAACAACTGGCCAAATTCCACAACAGAAAAGTCCACCCAAGGGGATTTGGAGTTGGTGACTTGGTCTTGAGAAAGGTCCTTGGCAACACCAAAGACCCAGTAGATGGCAAATTGGGGCCAAATTTGGAAGGGCCCTATAAAGTGATCGACAAGGCTGGACTAGGAGCATACCGACTAACAGATCTGGATGGCGGCAAAATCCCGCGCACCTAGAACGTCTCCAATTTGAAGAAGTTTTTTCAGTAAATTTTACGTTTTGTTGGGGCAATGTATCATAAAGTTCATCAATAAAGTTTCCACTTCCCTCAGATCCAATTATCAGCACTCGGCAACATAGATGAAGTAAGGAAGCAGACGTTTGTCAAGCCTCCACTTCCTTACTAGGGGGTAATGGTCCCGAGCAGAGAATGCTTAGGATAATTGTCCCGAGATCAAAACTGTTGGGGGGTAAGCCTTTTCTGCGGTGGATTCCGGCGGTGAGCGGCTGAGCAGAGTGGCCT
>NMUG010006756.1:0-12418 GCA_002855965.1 Monotropa hypopitys | reverse complement strand
TCATAGAAAATTATTAGAGGACCTCCCGCCTCTAGTGGCCGAAAGGCTCTCCGATAACTAAGTTAGTCCTGAATCGAAGAAGCTGAGAGTAAGCACAAGGAGAGTTCTAAGAGCAAAATGACATGTACCGTTTACCGGTGGTTGAACTCCTGCTTATATATCTGCCTTCTGATTTTCAGCTTCTCGCTGGAAATCGAGGTCTGCATGGGACTCCTCGTCCCTTTTCCTTGATTCTATTACAACCTGACAGTCGTCTGACCACATTCTCCGACAAGAGAGAATGTTGGCACGTCTTTTCATTGTCCTGGGAACTCTACATATTTTATCGGGAGTGATGGCTTGACACGCGTGCCAACCACCATCTATTAGCTGATTGATACCTGGATACCTTGTCTGCCACCTCTTCCCGTACTGTATTACTGGGTGCTGCGTTAGTGGATGTCGGCCGCACATGGCCAACCTAATCCGCACAGAGCGTACCGCTTGCGCACGTGCCCAGCTTTACCATACCTGGTCCGGGATGTGCTGCTCTGCGTGACTAGTCTCTACACTGCGAGGATGTTAGCCGCACTAGGCCAACCTTGATCCGCACAGCGGAGGCACTGGATAGGACAAATGACCAGCTATATCCGTTATGATCCGGCACACGCATCCTTGAACGACTTACTGCCTGACTACTCGGATGTCGGCCACACAGGGCTGACCTAATCCGTAGTGCAGATAGATGTTGGACATGTGTCTGGCTACATCAGTCGAGATCTAGCACGTGCCGTCCTGGATAACTAGTCCCCGCACTGACCAGATGTCTAACCGCACTGGGATGACCTGATCCGTAGTGCGAGGTTGTTGATGACGTGGAAGACTGGTGCCCTCTATGTTCGGGAAAATACGGATATGCCCTTGACAGATGACAGATCCGGATTTACCCTATCATAAATGCCCCTAGCTTTGGCTACTTCAGCCGTACAGTGGGAGTGGGTAGAGTTTTCAGCACCCAAAACGCTGTCGTTCCACTTATCGGATAAGGCCTGCCTCCATTTCTGAAGAGGCGTCTCATTAATTGCGCAATTAATGCACTGGGGCCCATGCAGTCCTTTTGAGACAGATGTGGACCGTCGATAGAGACTTTCACGCATGCCGACCCTTCGATAAAAGCGTAGGGATGACATTTAAATCTTTCCCCCTTTCTTCTTCTCGAATTCTCTTCAGTTCTGGCCTTCTGCAAAACCCTAGTCCTCCTGCCCTTTCTCTTTCTTCTCGCCCTTTTTGAGTAAGTCTTCTACTTCTTCTGCAGATATGGGCTTCTTTCGATCTTTGGTTGACACCCTTGAAAAGATCGAGGCCTTTCGGGAGGAATACATGATACCGGAGGACGTCGTCATCAGTCTTGCCCCTAAGAACTATTCCAGGAGCAGGGCTGACAACAACACCCTACATATCCCAGCGATCTCCATCGTGGAGGCCGGGGTGCGATTACCTTTGCACCCTCTTCTGCCCCACTTCTTGTGCTGTCTGAATCTCACTTTGATGCAAGTGGCGACCAACACAGTCCAGGCTGTGATGAGCGTCGCTGCCTTGAACCTGATTACCAGGGGGAAATTAATTGGGATTTTACTTTTTATTTTTTATTGTTTTGGCCTATTGAGTATTTGTTTCATTTCAAAAGTGATTACCACCTACACATGCACTCATGCGAGAATTGCATGACTGCCACGCAATTGTCTTGATTATTTTTTTTCTTATCACAAATTAATTCCTCACCACATAATAATTTGCAACAGCCACATCCCTTTTTCATTTCTATTTTTGTTTATTATTATTATTATTATTATTTTTATATAATTAATTATATAAACGCCCCGTAAATTTTATTTTGGAAATTTTTAATCTCGCCCATTTAATTTGTTAATTGCACCAAAAATTATTCTTAATTCCTCTTTTTTGAAAGTCCAAGTGAACATGGGCAAATTGGTCGAGTGGCTCCTTGACTCCACTAGAGGGAACGACGATGATTACTTGATCGTGACTAAGAACTGGGAGTTCATCCACAGCTCAAAGAGGGAGAATCCAATTCCTCGAAGAGACGGGGGCCCTCGTCAGTATCCCTCCTTGCCTATTTCTTACCTTTTTCTTGCTGCTTATATACCTTTTATTGATTCTGACTTTCTGTTTCTTTGTTGTTGCAGACTCTAACGTCAATCGGAACTCTCTTAACGACAAGTTTGTGAAGAAGGAAGAGATATCCAAGGCGGTCAACTTTGTCAGTCCAAGCGGGAAGTTGATCGACAGATCTGTTAAGAACCTTCTGGGATACGTGCCGCACTACCGAGGCTATCGAGGTGCATGGCATCCTGCTCTCGACCTTGACATTGCCCCTACCACACTAGCCGTTCCTGTTGGCATTCCGACTGAGGATCATGGGGTGACCGTTGTACCTCCCGTCATCGATATAGAAGAGGAGGAAGACGTTCTTGAAGAAGTAGAGCACTGGGAGGTCCACTCATCCTCCCCCGATCCTAAAGCTGCCGGGACATCATCTAGGGCTCCTCCTAGTCCCTCCCAAATCCGCTCCTTGCTTCGCGGCTGGATAGACGATCGAAACGAGATGTCTATCTTTTCTTTGGTGGACCTGATGAAAAAGACTGTGGGAGGCCGATCTCCCACTCCCCCGAGGAGGGGTGCACCGACTGATGACAAGGCGGTAGCCCCACCTGCTCTAGATCTGACATCTCTTCCACCTTCTGCCAGCGAGATTCCCCCGCCACCCCTTCAGGCATGTTCTGAGGCGGTTGATCAGCCTAGCCGCACTCGCCAGCGGGAGGCTGATCCACCTGCAGATCCTCAAGCCTTGAATAGGCTCAAGAGGGGTGGACCCACCGGCCTAGCCAAGGAGAAGAATGCCACTGAGGGAAGCTTTGCTGATGATTGGGATCCCGTTCTGCTGAAGGAGAACGAGACCAACATGAAGAAAAGGGACAAGGTCCTGGAAGGGAATGTTGCGCGCGACCTTTGCAGCGCGGTAATGCTTCCCATTGATGCCGTTGAGGAGCACAAGTACAACACAAGGGATCTGTCCCACCGAGCTCTGACCTACGCCCTGAAGGTAATGCAGTCGATCAATAACATGTCTCTACTCCCCTTACTTTTTACTTTCTGACTTGAATTCTTCTGTCTTCAAACAGACCCTGCAGTGCTCAACCGATCTCGATACGCGGGTGTGCCTTCTACAAAATGAGCATGCCAAGGACGTGGAGAACCTGAATTCCTCCTCGGACCTCGTGCAGAGGAATGTCGAAAAGTTGATAGCTTTCACCCAGAAGCACGAAGATACTAAGAAGGCTCTGGGTACCGCGGATGCTGAGGTAAAGAGGCTGGGGGCGTCTTGGCCAAGTCAGAGGAGACTGAAGGGGATGGCTGACTTCTGCGCTGAGCTGGAAAGCAAGACCAAGTCCTTTGATACTGAAAGAGCTTCCCTTAATACGCAGCTGAAGGTGAGGAAGCTCGAACTGGAGAAATCCCAGAGAGAGGTCCTCGATTCTTACACTAGGGACTACAACAAAGGAACTGAGCTGACAAAGGCCAACTACGAACGACAGTTCGTGGAGCAACTCCCGAAGATGAAGGATTTTATCTTCATGGAGATGTGGCAGGTTGCCATGGATGCCTGCGGTGTTGCGACGGATTCTCCCCTGCACACGGGGATCCCTTTGCCGAGCAAGGCCTCGTCCACGGTGATTGACCTCACCCTTCCAGGAGATGTCCCGGGGAGCTCTGCTGCAAGAGCTCCCGTTGCTGTTCCTGTTGCTCCTCCTTCCAAAGGTTCCCTCCCAGACACTCCAGCTGTAGGAGTCGTGGAACAAGCTCGTACTAAAGATGTCGTAGAGCTGCCTGCACCCTGAAACTTCTATTTTTCTTTGCCTTGTACTTTTTCTTTCTTTCTATGTTGTGATGTACTAAGAACTTCTCCTTTCCGTTTTTGTAATGCAACAACTTTCTTTGCTTATGGATTGTGCTATGTCTTCACTTCATGCTATCTTTTTCCTTCTGAGCTTTTGAACTTTTTTCTACAAGCATAATTGTCCCTGGGATACTTATTCCCTTAAGGACATCTTAGCTTGCAGAGCCGCACTGCGGCAACTGAATTTTGATCTTGTTCTAAGCCTTGGGACATCTTGGGACTTCTTGTCCCCTTTAAGATTCATCCGCTAAGGACCTCTGTGCGGTCCCTGGGTTTCTCGCCCAATTTCAAGATCAGTTCTTTGGGATTTCTGGTCCCCTGTAAGGTTCCAACCTTATGAATAATTATCTCAAACATTCTCTGCTCGGGACCATTAACCTGCCTATTTTTTAGATCAGTTCTTTGGGATTTCTGGTCCCATATAAAGTTCCAACCTCGGGAATAATTATCCTAAGCATTCTCTACTCGAGACCATTGACCTGTTTTAGTTTCGAGATCAGTTCCTTGGGATTTCTGGTCTCCTATACGGTTCCAAGCTCAGGAACAATTATCCTAAGCATTCTATGCTCGGGACCATTGACTTGTTCTGGTTTCGAGATCAGTTCCTTGGAATTTCTGGTCCTCTATAAAGTTCCAACTTTAGGAACAATTATCCTAAGCATTCTCTGCTCGGGACCATTGACCTGCTCTGGTTTCGAGATGAGTTCCTTGGGATTTCTAGTCCCATATAAAGTTCCAACCTCGGAAATAATTATCCTAAGCATTCTCTACTTGAGACCATTGACCTGTTTTAGTTTCGAGATCAGTTCCTTGGGATTTCTGGTCCCTATAAGGTTCCAACCTCATGAACAATTATTCTAAGCATTCTCTGCTCGGGACCATTGATCTGTTCTGGTTTTGAGATCAGTTCCTTGGGATTTCTGGTCCCCTATAAGGTTCCAATCTCAGGAATAATTATCCTAAGCATTCTCTGCTCGGGGCCATTTACATGCTTTGGTTTCGAGATCAATTCTTTGAGATTTCTGGTCCCATATAAGATTCTGATCTCGGGGCAACTATCTCGAGTATTCTCTACCTAGGATCATTGCCCCCTAGTAAGGAAGTGGAGGCTTTCTAGGCGTCTGCTTCCTTACTCCTTGCTTGTTGCCGAACAGAGGAGAATGGACTGAAGAGATTGGATTCTCATTGAACATCAACTTGCTTTTACATAGTGGCTATTACAACTTTTACTGAAAAAATTTCTTAAGTTGGAGACATTCCAGGTGCACGGGATCTTGACTCCGTCTAGGTCTGTCAATCTATATGCCCCTAGGCCTGCCTTCCTATCACTTTGTAGGGCCCTTCCCAGTTCGGCCCAAGCTTTCCATCTGTTGGATCTTTGGTGTTGCCAAGGACCTTCTTCAAGACCAAGTCTCCAACTCCAAATTTCCTCGGGTGAATTTTTCTGTTGTGGAACTTGGCAAGTTGTTCTTGGTAGGAGGCCAGCTTGACAAGTGCTCTTTCCCTCTTATCTTCCGCTAGATCCAACTGTACGGCTAGAGCATTGTCATTGCCCTTGCTCCACTAGATTTGTACGGATGGTGGAGATGCCAACCTCTACTGGGATAACTGATTCTGTACTGTAGGCTAGGGAGAAAGGTGTTTCACCGGTGGACCTTGTAGGCATTGTGCGGTAGGTCCATAGGACTAGCGGCAGCTTATCAACCCATTTGTCCTTGGCCTTGTCCAATCTCTTCTTGATGCCGTCCAGAATCGTTTTGTTGGATGCCTCTGCCTGTCCATTGCACTGCGGGTAGCTGACTGAAGCATAGAAATTTCTGATTTTGTACGTTGAGCAGAAAGCCTTGAACTTATCTTGGACTTGTGTGCCATTGTCTAATACAATGACATATGGAATCCCAAACCTGGTGATGACGTTCCTCTATACGAACTGCTCCGTGTTGCGCTCAGTGATCTTGGCCAACGGCTCTGCTTCAATCCACTTGGTGAAGTAATCCGTTGTAACAAGCATGTACTTCTTCATTCCTTTGGCTTTTGGCATTGACCCCACGATGTCTATGTCCCACTGAGCAAAAAGCCGTGGACTAGTGAGAGGTGCCAGGTCCGCTGATGGAGCATGGATGATAGGAGAAAATTTCTAGCACTTCTCACAATTTCTAACGTAGACCTTGGCGTCCTCTTGCATGTATGGCCACCAGTACCCCTGAGAGATGGTATTGTGGGCTATAGACCGCCCACCGGTGTGGCTACCGCACACTCCCTCGTGGATTTTGAAAAGAAATTGTTGAACAAGGCCAGGATGTACGCAATGCAAGTACGACCTTGTGAAAGATTTTCTGTAGAGGATTTTATCCGGCGAGAGCCAATACTTTGCCGACTTGATCTGGTTTTGTGTGCTTCTTTTTTGTCCGCGGGGAGTTCATCCTGTGCTAGGTAAGCGACGATTGGGTCCATCCAGCTCGGGCCTATATCCAAATCAAAGGTCTCATCTGAGTCCTTCATTTGGATGCTCGGCTGGGACAGAGAATCGATACTTACTGTGCGGCAGAGCTCTGATGATACGGATGAGGCAAGACAAGCCAAAGCATCTGCGTGGCTGTTTTGCCGGGAGCTGATCTGCACCATTGCGGTCTTCTTGAACTGTTGGAGAAGCTTCCTGGCTATTTCTGCATATGATGCATCCTGTCCTCCTTGGTTGCATATTCCCCGAATCGTTGGTTGACAACAAGCTGGCTGTCACAGTGGATTAGTAGGTCTTCAGCTCCACATCTTCTTGTACTTTTCAGCCCAATGATCAGTGCTTCATATTCTTCCTCGTTGTTGGAGGCCTTGAAACATAAGCGGACTGACTGCTCCAGAGCCACGCTGATCCGTCCACAAAAAGTTTCCACTGTCCTCCTGTGTGTGGCTCATCAACGTCTGGCAATGCGGGATGAACGGGAGTGGCCTGCTCATCTTCTGGCTACGGGTGAGGTGTCTGTGCGGGCTCGTGCGAAAACTTCACCACAAAATCCACAAGGACCTGACCCTTCACCGCAGTGCGGGGGACATACTTGATATCGTACTCCCCTAGCTCAAAGGACCAAGCCGCCACCCTTCCTGACAAATCCGCCTTTCGTAGGACAGACCCGATAGGATGGATGGTTGGCACTTCAATGGTGTGAGCCAGGAAGTAGTGTTGTAGCTTCCTTGAAATTATGACCAGTGCCAAGATTAATTTTTTTAAAGGAAGATACCTGGTCTCTACATCCAACAATGTCTTGCTGGCATAGTAAATTGGCTTTTGTTGCCCCTCATCCTGCTTTATCAGCACATCACTGACCGCATGCTCTAAAACCGTCAGGTTGGCGATCAATACATCCCCTGGTTCTGGTGTGGCGATCAGCGGTGGTGCGGCTAAGTACTTCTTCAAGTCCTGGAAGGCCTTCTCGCAATCTGCCCTCCCAAGTGTAATCTGTTCTTTTCCTTAGCAACTGGAAGAAGTGTATGCACTTGTCTGATGAACGGCTGATAAGACGGTTGAGCGTGGCAACTATCCCAGTCAGTCGCTGCACCTCCTTAGTCCTTCCCGGACTTTGGAGGTTCTGCAACGCAACAATCTGATCGGGATTGGCCTCTATGCCCCTCCGTGTTACCAAGTGCCCAAGGAATTTACCGAAACATACCCCGAAAGCACATTTGGAGGCATTCAACCTCAGCTTGAACTCTCTGAGTATCTGGAAAGTACGGCAAAGGCCAACCAAGTGGGAGTCTGTCTCCTTGGACTTGACCACCATGTCATCGATATAGACCTCCATACTCTTGCCCAGCAAATCCTTGAACATGAGTGTTGTCGGTCTCTAATACGTCGTCCCGGTGTTGCGCATGCCGAAAGTCACGACTTTGTAGCAATACAACCCAGTGGTGTGATAAAGGATGTCTTCTCCTGATCGAGCTCATACATTGCAATCTGATGGTAGCCTCTGTACGCATCCATAAAGATTATCCGCTTGTATCCCGCAGTAGAATCCACAAGCTGATCAATCTTGGGCATGTGGAAGCTGTTCTTGGGGCAAGACTTATTCAGGCTTGTGAAGTCAACACAAACTCTCTAGGTCCCATTCTTTTTCTTGACGACGACTGTGTTGGAGAGCTATTTTGGATAGTAGACCTCCCTAATAGCACTGGCCTGGATGAGCCGACCAATTTCTTCAATAACTACCTCTGAGTGCTGTGCGACTGAGTGTCTCTTCTTCTGCATAACTGGCTTGTGGCAAGGATCGACGTTTAGCCGATGACATATTATGCTCAGCTGTACCCCAGACATCTCTTGTGGGGTCCTAGCAAATACGTCAATGTGGTCCCGCAATACCCGGACCAACTCACCGCATCCGTCTCAAGGAGCTTGTCCCCAATCAGGAAATACCTCTCCTCATCGGTCTCGTGGGCAGGAACCTTTCTCAGATTCTCGACCACACGGGTGGAGGTGTCCACACCTACATCTTCCAAGACAGGTTGGTCCGGGACTTCAATGGACTTTATCTGCTTGACGTTGGGACTAGATCTGATGGAAGCCATGAAGCAGTTTCTGGCTGACTTCTGATTTCCTCTAATGCTTTCAATACCTTTGGGCCTTGGGAATTTGATGACCTGATGGTAGGTGGAAGGAATTGCTCCCATTTGGTGCATCCATGTATGCCCAAATGATGACATTATAGGCTGATGACACATCTACCACCAAGAACTCTGTATCCATGGTCACCTTCCCTGCTCGGACTGGAAGAGTGATGACTCCTAAGGGCCAGACTAGCTCTGTACTGAAACCAATGAGCGATATCCTTGTCGATTTGAGGTCGACGTGGGTGAATCCCATCCTCTTGAATGCTTGAAAGTACAAGATGTTGGTAGAACTGCCCTGGTCTACCAAGATCCTCTCTATGTCATACCTGTTAATGCTCAACGTAATCACCAATGCGTCGTTGTGTGGGAAGATCACCCCATCTAGATCTTCCTCAAAAAATGAGATCTGAGCAGGCTTCTTGCCCTGTTCCCTCTGATGATTCTGCTCGAGCTGAAGCACATGATGCTCATGCCCTTCCTTTCTTTTCTGAGCGCGGGACTCAGTCTTAGAGCTCGACTCTATGGCTCCATGGATCATGGTGATGGTCTCCAGTGGAGGTAGGTCCTCATCTGAAGAGTTGTCGCACATATCTACCCGTCTAGGCCTGGTGTCCTGTCCGGGCGTTTGGGCAATAAACTCCTTCAGATGACCTGCCGCCACAAGGTCTACTAGAAATTGCTTGTACACCTGTCATTGCTCAGGCATATGACCGTACTCCCTATGATAGCTGCATTTGAGTCCCGTGGCCTCCAATTCAGCTTGGTTTCCCCTTGTTTGGCGGGCCATCTCCAGAAAGGCTCATCCTTAAGGGGATGGACCATTCTGAAAATAGGGGTGTCGAACTTCGTTCTGATCGCTTTGAAGGCCTCAGGGCCTGCTGTGGGCATCCTGTGGGCAGTATGCATTGCGGCCTCAACTCCCTCTCCTTTCTCGGGAAGAGTTTGCTGGGACGCCTTCCTTTTCCTATTCCTCTTCTTGCCAATAGAATCCACCACATGGGTTCAGTGCGATCTATTGGTGTTGCAGCCTGCTTCATGGAGGGCCTCTTCTTCTAACTTCGCATGCTGCTTCACCCGCTCCATTAGCTCGGGAAATGTCTCCACTGGGGTCAGGGTCAGGGATTCCCTCAGTTTCTCACCAAAGGAAAGCCCCAACCTGAACATGGATACGGTCTGCCGCTCAGTATAGTCCTCGACCTCGTTGTAGATGTCAACATACCATCCGACGTATGCCCTAAGAGTCTCGTCTGATCGTTTTCTCAATGACGTCAGAGAGTCAAAATGCTTTGGCGCAGCGCGGCTGGTCATGAACCTGTGCACAAAGGTCTCAGCCAACTGTTCCCAGCTGCAGATCGATTACGGTGCCAATTTGTGGTACCAGTTGAGCGCTGTCCGACCCAAACTGGATGCAAATATCCTGCAGTAGAGGCTTTCACCTCTCTCATGCAGGATCAGGGACTGCTGGTAGTCCTTCAAGTGTGCCATTGGGTCTGTCCTCCCATCATATTTCTGGAAGTTGAAAAGTTAGAAGCCCCGGGGAATCTGATAGCTGTTGATTTCCCTGGAGAGGGGTGGAAGTGATCTGCTGGATGGCTCGCTTTGCAGTCTCTTGGGCCGTTCCCTGGCCTTTGAGACGCTCATTGAGCCATAGTCTCATGTCCTCTAGGTTGGCTGGAACGGAGTTAACCGGATCTGAATTCAATGGTCTCTCCGCGCGTTCCCCCTGCGCGGGAACCCTGAGACGGAGCTGATCCCTGAGGTCCCGCACTCGGGGTATTGAGTGCTGCTGCCGTGCATCCAATGCTCGGCTATTCGTTCTGCTCTGGTGCTCGCTGGTCTGAGGGGGATCCCAAACAGCCCTACGCCTCTCCCGGCGATGGGGTGGGTCCCTCCTTACCCTAGCGTCCTGCTGTTGGGTCCTTCCTATGCCTTCCGGCGTCGCCATCTGATGTCCAAAAAGGCGCAGGTGGACGTTGCGGGCCTGGTTCATCTGGAGAGTATCTGAATGTTTCTGCTGATGGCCAACGGGCCCTTGCTTCTCTTGGGGATATTTGGACAGTCTTGATACCTCTTTTTCCATGCGCTGAATCGCCTGGCTCTGCGACCTTATGATTTTATCCAGGTCCTCGTCTCTGATTGACTTGGACCTGGGTGGTGATTAGGAGTATCGTGAACGAGACCGACTGTCTCCTTCCTATGAGTACTCCATCTCCTTGTCGTCATAGTCCAGGTCTTCTGGGACGTCATCCTAGGTCCCCAACGCCTCTAGTAGGGACTATGGAGGTCCCTTTTAGGCTAGGAACGCCTCCACGATTACCCAAGATGCGTGACTGAGTGTTAGCATTCTTCCTGGGCGCCAGAGGAGGATCAGAAAGTGTGTCCACTAGTCGCCTCTCCTTTCCGGTCTCCTTCTCGACGATGCTGGAAGTTTCCTTTCCATGGTTTGTCATCTTCTTTCGTCTGGTTCCGAGCTTAGCTTGCTTTTCTTGCTTTTGTGGGTGGGTTTCCTACAGACGGCGCCAATTGTGCGAGGGTAAAATACTCCTATACTGTCCTCGTCGGTAAACACCTGTTGACTGGATTATCTGGCTTTTCTGGACACCCTGGTAGATTGCTCATACTCTTTCCTAACCCTGCGCTCACAAAAAACTGTTAGAGGACCTCCCGCCTCTAGCGGTCGGAAAGCTCTCCAATGAAGAAGTTACTCCTGAATTGAAGAAGCTGAGAGTAAGCACAATGAGAGTTCTGAGAGCAAAATGGCATGTACCCTGCTTATATACATGCCTTCCGGGTTTCCAGCTTCTCGCTGGAAATCGAGGTCTGCATGGGACTCCTCGTCCCTTTTCCTTGATTCTGTTGCAGCCTGACAGTCGTCTGACCACATTCTCCGACAAGAGAGAATGTTGGCACGCCTTTTCACTGTCCTGTGAATTCTGAATATTCCTTCGGGAGTGGTGGTCTGACACATGTGCCAACCACCGTCCATTAGCTGATTGACACCTAGATACCCTGTCTACCACCTCTTCATGTACTGTATTATTGGGTGCCGCGTTGGTGGGTGTCGGTCGCACATGGCCAATCTAATCCGCACAGAGCGCACCGCTTGCGCACGTGCCCAGCTGTACCATATCTGGTCCGGGACGTACTGCTCTGCGTGAGTAGTCTCTACACTGCGAGGATGTTAGCCGCACTAGGCCAACCTTGATCCGCACAGCGAAGGCACTGGGTAGGACAAGTGACCAGCTATATCCGTCATGATCCGGCACGCGCGTCTCTGAACAGCTTACTGCCTGACTACTCGGATGTTGGCCACCCAAGACTGACCTAATCCGTAGTGCAGATAGTCGTTGGACACGTGGTTGTCTACATCAGTCGAGATCTAGCACTTGTGTCCTGGATAACTGGTCCCCACACTGACCGGATCTCTAGCCACACATCCGTAGTGCAAGGTTGCTGATGACGTGAAAGATTGGTGCAGTGATGCTATCTATGTCCGGGAAAATACAGATATGCCCTTGACAGGTAGCAGATGTATGTCCGGGAAAATACAGATATGCCCTTGACAGGTAGCAGATCTGGATTTACCCTACCACAATTTTTCTTCGGATAAATTGTGTCAACTTCTTGAATAATTTGATATTTAAGCAAGATATCACGCACATCTCGATTAATTCCAGCACCCTTTACTTGCTCAATTTGCTTATGCTTATGCTCATGTGGTCGCACACATTTATATTTTGTTTGTGCAATGTCTACTCTTCAGATAAGTTATTTTGGAAGTATATCTTATAACACTAAAATTTGGAATAACAAGTAATCAAGTATATATGGTGTATGTAAGGCTGCAAACGAGCCGAGCCG